>JAPZDY010000013.1:19282361-19298838 GCA_029783645.1 Ctenochaetus hawaiiensis | reverse complement strand
CTCCTACAGCCTAATGTACAGCTTCAGCACCTCGGGCCTCTGCCTACCTCCAATCCAAACAAATGAACTGACAGGACCAATGTTCCACTGGCTCCTGTGCATCCATCTCACCCATTGTAAGGCCCTTTGCTGCACCGCTGTTAGAGTAGCACAGCACAGCACTGACCTTCTGTTGTTGGTCTCTGATGAGAACTGAGCCACACCCTGCACCCACTTAGACTTAACACGCTGCAGCCATCAACTTTTAGACCACAGATGCCCGAGTTATATTCATAGAGAGCACTTGTGGCCCAGTTTAGCTGTTGTGACTCACTGTGGGTCTGTTTTTGGTGTGTGTGTGTGTGTGTGTACACACTGTAGTCAAAATAATATTGTGGAAACAGGATATACTATTTCCTCTTACAATAAGTTCTCAGTACTTTTTACTTATTGTACTTATTTTATTAAAACCTAGACACTCTCAGCAGATTCCCTCACTTGACTTATCAGAGTCATGACTTCTTCACTCTGCTCTCTGGCACTTTTTGCCAGTATGTAGCTATTTTCCATTGGAATGATGGCATATGTGAACATGGACAAGTTGCAGTCACTGTTGTGTGTGTGCTTAAGAGGCACCGGGTTAAGGCTCTATTTGCATTTTTTGAAAAAATTCTGTAAAAATGTAGTGAATAATTACATTATTTCTTCCTCAGTCACACAAACATTGTGGTTATCAGTGCTGATTGATTCCTACCAGTATGTGTGAGTCTTGTTTTGATCCATCACACATTGGATATAAAGCGATCTGTGCAGCCAGAGCACTTCAACAACCCATAAAGGCTTTTAAAGTTTAAATTCCTTCAGATTAAAGAGTTATTCACATCTGCATGTAAAGGTTTTATTGTAAAATATTAAAACTGTTGACATGGAGTTCTGTGGCTGTCCGGACAAACAGGGACATTTCTGGAAAGACACATTACTGATGAAAAACTTCAAGGTTTACTCCAGCAATCCAGTGTTGCACCCTCAGTTGCAAGACTCAAAAGAAACAGACAACAAAAATGACTGCAAAAAATAGTCAACAGTAATTTGCCTCGTGTAAAACTGGTGGAGTGGCCCTTTAAATGCTTCAAAACTATGTGCACTACAAATCTAATTCCATTTACCTCCATGTAACAGAAATCTCAAAACAGAAATCTAAAACCCATTATACATGAAACCAAAAACATGTGCGTAGCTGCAGGAAGATATCTTTTTTTTTTTGTCATTTGAGTAAACTGCTCCTCAACAACCAAACAACTTTACCAATCTTTAACAGTATCCAATTGACCTCAGTGTTCATGTTAGTATAACAGTGACATTTGAGGGAATGAGGCTTATTCAGCAAACATGCACAAACCTCCACACCTCCTCCACTCCTCTCTCTGCATGATCAAAGATTGCGTGAGCACTTACAAGCACAACATCATCATGTGCAAGTAGAGCTGGTTTCAGTTGCAGAAATAACTCATTTGCTGGCGCGCTTTAATTCAAAGCCATCCTTTTTCCAAATGTGCTGTCATAGCTGCAGCGCATGGCAGACTGGGCTCTGTTCTCGCATGCATGGCAATGCTAAGTAAGCGTGTAAGTACTCCAAATGTCAGCCCGGCTCATCGTTGTTATTAATGAGCTTCAGGCGGCAGGAGTGGATCATTTTCCATGGAAATTCAATGCATTTTAAATAGCAGTGGATCAACATTCCAGGCCAGGATTTACATAAGGTAATTGCAGGATGCTGAAAGTACCTTCTTGCTGGCAATGGATTTTTTTTTTCCCTCCTTACCTTCAGTAATACAATCAAGTCCATTAAGTACGCAATAAATACAAGGCAAGACGGTATGAGCGCTCCATGACAGATAATGGCCTCTCTCCAGGATATCTATTTATTTACCTTTGGACAGCTAAACCTGCTGTTCTAGCAGCCACAAGCACCTCTATAGTCTGAGTTAACTTCGTTTTCCTCCTCACTTGCTGAAGACGATTTGACAACGTCAGTCCTTACATGGTCCTTTTTTTTTTCCTGCTTTGATTGAAGAAGGAAAGACGTCTGCTGTTTAAAAAAAAAAAAAAAAGGAGGGCATGTAGGGGAATTGAGATGAGGCCCCAATTTTACACCTCTCTGAGGTCTACCTGCGGCGGCTGCTATGGGGGTCTGGGGAAATTAACTGTAGACAGAGAGGGAGAACACAAAGACAATAGGGCCATGCTGTGTGTATGCAGAGGTGGAGAGGGACTTCAATCAAGCAACACTCCCACTGTTGCTACATTAAAAAAAAAAAACACACACACATTTTCTTCTTTGGGTATGTCAACTGGTGGTTACAACATCTTCCTCCAGGCCGGAATATCAGCATCATCTATACTGTCTGCCTTTTTCCATGAAGCGGTGCACCATGGGCATTAGGTGGTGTTTAGCCTCTGTAGGTCTGTGACACGGCCTATTCAGCAGCTCATTAGAGAAATGGGCTGAGCTGGCTCACTGCCCCTCCTTCCTCTGCACTAACACGCTTCCCCAGAGACCCTGGGATTATGTGTTGGTGGTGTGCAGGGGTTTTTGGGGGGGGCCTTTAAGTGATGATTACACTCAGAAAGGGCTGCATGTATTTCTTTTGATTAAGACTGATGGATGGGTGTGGGTGCGGGCGATTGCAAAAGCAGAGGTTTTCCTCGTTTGGGAAATAGGAGCAGCAGTGGAGCGATCTTCCAGCGGGGGTATGGAGATGTGATGTTGAGGCTGGTCATGCAAAGAACTGACAGCAAGACAGGAAGAACTAGGTGCTCTGATTAATGTGGAAAAGGGGGGTGGCTCCATGTTTTTTTTCCTCTCTGTCTCATTAACACTGTTGGCTCCAGAATCTGTTAGCTAACAGCGCATGTATTCCCCCGGTGGAGCCTTTCTCCACTGAGGCTGTAATTAGGACATTTCATCCACAGCCTTTTCAACACAGCTGTCTGATTGGAGGAAAGGACCTGCGTAATTACAGTGGCCCTGGGCCCCTGATGCTGCTGCGGGGGGGGGGGGGACCCCTAAACAAATCACAAACAAGAATTTAATTAAAGGATCAGCAGCCTCACACGTGGACGCCTACATCTGATCAGACGATTCTGAATCACAAACACGACTGATTTGAAGTCAAGTAGAAGTTTTCTTTCCCTCACTGCAGGTAGACCGATCAGAGGGAGGGCCGGGCTACTTTGCCAGCTCTCTCATAAGCTCATTGGATTTGCTCCTGTGCCAACGTCTTACTTAATTAGCCTGCACATTTTTACAGGCATAAATCGCTTTTACATCACTGCCAACGGAGCGCACCGCAAAGTGGGTCGATCATATATTATGTTGATCCTCCTTGGCGCAGTTAAAGCCATACATTACATTTGAATTTGTCGAAGAGCTGAGGGCCTCTGGCATAATTCTTCTTTGTTGTGCTGTCAGCGCTAATCTCTCCCCAGGGGCCTCAGCATCAGCTCTCTCTTTCTCTCTCGTCACTGCCCCCAGATCGGATGAGTAAATTGAGGCGAGCCAGGAGGGCACCCACACATCTCTCCATCACCCAACCACCCCTCCCAACGCGCAAAAACCTGCCTCCCACCTTCCTCTAACTCCTTCATCAGCCAGCTCAAGGCCATAACTTGGAGCATTTGTGTTATGCATGACACATTTGGAAAAATTTGCCATCAGAGTCAGATCTTTCTCTGTTACCTCACTTTACAGATTTTACACTCACAGATGGAAAATTTCAAAAACTTTGATCCTGCACTAATCCACATATTGCACATTTTTTTAAAATAAACAATGGATTAACTGAATTGTGTGTAATGTGGATGTCGGCAATATTAAAAGGCTCTATAGGGCATTTTAGCATCCTTTACCTTGTTGTTTTGGCCGACTCTCACCACTCTCAGTAAGCTGGTTTTGATCAGCTGCAGTTTTTACAAACGAAACACTTAAAAACCAACAGCACACTGACGCTCAGCACCAAACAGAAAAGGCTGACAGTAGTAAACAGGGATGAGCTCAACACAGTACAGGAAATGCACAAGAATAGAAACTTGCTTTTAGGGAACAAGCACTTTTTAGTGTTCACATGCTGCTCACATGTTAACACACTGATAATCTATGGATAACTCTCTCATACTTAAAAGTATGATTCTTTTGTATTTTTACTATAAAAGTTTTGATTAAGCATCTTTAGATGGAGCCAAGTATTTTTATATTTTGTCACTAGTTTAGTAGCACAAGTCTTTCTCCTTAAAACAGCCAAACAGCAGATCAAAAGTATCAACTAGCTGGTGAACAGAGAACAACTTTAGCAGCGTAAGAACAAGAGATGGTAGAGACTGAGACAGGGCTCGAATCAGAGTGACTTTCATTCATCATGTGGAAACAAACAAGAACAAATGTTCATGCAGCTATGTCTGCTGAGTTTGTCTGAAGGTTACTGTTTGCTGACACAGTCACCATATTGACCCGATAAGGTGATCATGTACGCAGCAGTTAACAGCTTTACTACAGGCAGCTGATTTTGCATGAAGGGAAGTCTGCTCCTTTCAAGAGAAGATGTAGCATCTCAAATCCACCCAATGAGTTTACTTTGATGCTTTGTACCAACAGGAAATAATATAGGATGAGCAGAGTGATGAAGGACCTTAATAAATTACAGCTTTGGAATGCTGCCGCCAGTGAACATTTTGGACAGCAAACCAACAGAAAGCAAGATTTAATAGTATAGCATTACTTCTCATTGAAGTTAGATTTTTTTTTCCAGATGTCAGTACATTTCTTTTTTCTTTATTTTTTTTTTTGCAAGGCATTATGAAATAATGTAGTCTATCAAAAGCACAAATACAAAGCAAGTTTAGTTTGCGTGCAGACATCTTTAAGTGTACGTGAGGTCGAGCTTAACGTTTGCAGAACTCTATATCTGTTGACACATTAAAACAAAGCCTTTAACAGTGAAGTGATCTGACAAAAATATTTAAAATTGTCTAGTGCATTAATCCAAACTTATGATATAAATCTTAATTTTATCTTTATCTTAAATATTGTTGCTTTGCATTAAGTATTTGTGGTGCATGTTGTGCATAATTTGTGATTTGTATAAACAAAGTTTATTATTCTTAATTTAACTTGAGTTAATCACTTTGCCAGTTAACCTGGGAAGGATTTGTGAAATTATTTCAAACACAAACACACTGATAAGCTTCTTAAGAGCTTTGAATTCCATCTCATAGTCTTCATCAGTGAACGAACCGGGCACTGGCACAGCTATATCGGAGTGTTGGATGGGAAAACTGTATCCCATCTGTGTTTGAGGTTGGTTTTGGTTATGTTTGCATGTGTATAAATCTCTAATATCTCAAGGGATTTTTGTTTTTGATCAAGTATTGGAAACTTCGATTAAACCTTCCAATGGAAAAGATATTCATCCAGAATTTCTGCAAAAGAAAAGCCTTTGAAATCCTGTGTGTGTTGTCTGGCCCCGTCCTTCTCCCTGCTGTGCCTCTCCTCTCCCACTAGGGTGTAGTGAAGAACACGGATTCACCCTGTTCTCCGCGACCCAGATGCATACCTGCTCCAGGCTGCGCTGTTTATTCTCCTTGGATTAACTTCCCCAAACGTCCACCCTCCTCCTCCTCTTCATCTTCCTCCTCCTCTCCCACCTCCACTCGGGGAAGGAAAAACAACTCGAGACACTTGGCTCTTCAGCACATGGCAAATCTGCTCTGACTGAGCTTGTAAACATGCAGACACACACACACACACACACACTCAAAAAATCAAGCTTTTGCCACTGTTCCTCTCCGGCCCCCTCTGCATTAGCATGGAAGTCATCCATATTGATGTTAGGTGATTCATGTGCTGCCAGCCGCTTTGTTTTATCTTTTTTTTTTTTTTTTTTGCCTTCTCGCCCTCTTTACCCGGGCAAAGCTTACTGGGGATCAGGGTGGTGATTAAGGCGAGGAGAGATGGAGTGGTCGAGCGAAGACCCCAGGGTGGTGGGGGTGGAGGCGGGCAGGTTTGTAGCCCCGGTCCCCCTGGTGATGAGGTGGAGCCTAATTGATTTGTCAATGTGGAGCCATCTGGCACAGAAAGATGGGGCTCCAACCTGTTCTCCTTCCTGAGGTGGGAGGGAGGGCATGAAGAGACACGGGTTGGATTACACACACAGGACACACACTCACACTCCTTGGGACTATATGATATCTCATCTTTTTTTTTTTCACTTACACACTCACCTTCGTTGAAGACAAAATGTGTCTTTCTCTGCCTTTTATTCAATGTAATTACATTAATCAAGTGTACTGGTTCCCTCCCCTGTTGCCCAAAATGCCCCCCAGCACACACCCAGTGAATGATGATGGGGACAGAAGGCATGACAGACCCCGGAGGGTTGGGGTCTTCCAGCAAAAAAGGAAAAACATACGCATGTCTTTGCCCCTGCACAGGGGCCCGGGTGGGGATCAAAAGGTCAGAGGTGCTGACGGACGCGGGCGCAGAAACGAAGCCTCTGGTGTCTTAATGAAAAGAGCTTGAGGAAATGGGGACAGACAGAGACAGAAGGAGAGAATGGATGCTGCCCGCACCGATTAGGATCCCTCCTCATCATCCCGCTTCACCCCCTCACCTCCCCCTTTTTCCCCTCATTTCCCTCTATCGCCTCTCGTCTGACTGGGAGCCTCATTTCTTGGGTCATTGTAAAGGTTATGATAAGAAAAGCAAATGAGCATGTCTGTATGATCGATACTTGGTGTAATGATAAAAATTAGCCTTCAGTTTTGTAATTTTCATGTATTGTGGACATAAATATCACTGTCAGAATCTCTGTAGCTGCTCACAGAGCGTATCTCCACTGATATGTGAAAAGCTCATAATTCAATTTTTGGCACTTTTCGCCTTGTTTTCAGGAACAGAGGGTGAGATGAGCCACTTTGGCATCCCCGGGGCAAGGTGATGATGTCTCCAAGTAAGATTTGCACATATATTTCAGGATGTTGTGCATCACTGGAAATGTTCAGGTTATTTCTGAAATAAACACTTTCAAGTTGCCCAAGATGAGGGGGAAGTGCAGCCAGAACAGAAACTGCTCAGAAAACACTGACTGACAAGCAACTTAAAACCAGGCACCGACACCTCGGCTTATTGTACGTTTTTAAATGCCTAATTCTAATGCATCACCTGCCAAAGAAGCTACCTCTGGATTTTCTTAAATTGGTAGTTGTTTAATCCACTTTTTCAATTTTTAAAAAATTGGTCAGAGGTGTGATGTAAAAGGTGTGGGTTGTAAAAAAGAGGTGAGTTCACTAGTCAGCATCTGTCAAAGATCCTTTGCAGGATAAAAAATGTGAACCAACAGCAAAAAAGTCATTGAATAAACAATAATGATTACTGCTTCTATAAACTATAACCATAAAAATGATCACAGTCAACATCAGACGAGTGAGTTGCTCCAGGCCTTGCACCATTTTAAACAACATCTAGCAGTCATAACATAACAGAGAAATTCATGCTAACAACTCTGATTCTGTCACTGTGGTTTAAAACAATTGTTTTAAACTTAAATGACCCTTCCTAACTTGTGTTCTCTAGCATTGGTGTGCAAAAATAGTGAAAGAAAAACAACCAACTGAATCTGTGGTTAATAGGAAGTTTCTACAATCACCGCTTTTCTCTATGTGGTTTATGTATTGTGTGTGAAAATTCTTCAGAAATCTTAAAAGGGGACTGAGAAAACACTTTCAGAAGCCACATAAAAATGTATTATCATCAAACCAGAAACCCACTGTGACTCTAGTTTCTGGCTTTTTATTCACCCTGAGGTGGTTTTATTAAAGTATCAAAAACAAGCTTCCATTTCTTTGTTTCTTTCTCTAATTATCACACAAAGTATCTTTCCATTACTTTCAGTTTTTAACATGGTTATGCAAAAAAAGCTCTGGAGCCTCCGAAGAGTTAGACACAACAGCAGTTCAGCCAGAACTGTGAGTCTCTGTTGTCAGCAGAAGGGAGGAAGACCAAAACTGTTGATAATCGCTGGATTTGAAGCAACAGGTGCCGTCCAAGCCTCTCGGCTCAGTTAGCTGGAGGAGAAGCAGGAAATCTGCATAGCTGAGGGTGAGATGTGTGTGAGGGGGAGTGAATGGACGAAGACTGCGGGAGTGAGCTGATTGTGTAAGTAAAAATGAGTACAGAGGCTCAGCTATTGGTAGGAGGGGTGGTAGCGATGGACCAAGGTTGCCAAAGCACAAAAATTCCCCTCTTTAGACCTCTGCTCACATCAAACATGCACACACACCGACACCTCCCAGCGGAGTCAGACAAAGGCCAAGGTTAAAGGTCATCTCTACTGAGGAGCATACACCTGGGGAGGGACCAAAGGTTGGGCACAGTGGGACAGAGGTAGTGGACACATTCCTAATATGAACAATGGATGACAAGGGGGCCTGTGAAAAAGTGTGTAAAGCGAGACAGACAGACAGAAAAGCTCAGTGGCAAGACGACCTGAGCGTGAGAGGGCTGGTGGGTGATCTCAGCTCAGCTGTTGGGTGCTGAGTGACTTACAGCCGCCTTCCTGTATGTGTGTCTGTATGTCTGTTGTAGCAATGGTTAAAGAAAAAATGAGGTCAATCACCCTCGAAGCCACTTCACACCCCAGACTGTCTTGGCAAGACCTGAAAATCTTTGGAAACTTTGGTTTTTCAACTTTAATTCAGTTGTTTTTGTGTTTTTTGTAAATTTTTAATCATTCAAATGCCATACAAGTTGTGAATTTTTCAACCCAATGGCCTACAGTGTTTTAGGAGTCTTTCAACATGCTAGCAGCTCTGCAGGTCTGTTTGCTCCCTCAGAAGTGCTGGTTTGGTGGATAACTGTTTTGGAAATCCCCTCCTCCTACACCTATTTAACATCAGATTAGGGGGAGTTGTCTCTGACCATTTCTGTAAATTTCCCAAATCAACAATCTGACAGTTACATCCCCCTGTGCTCTGATTGGTCAGCTTGGATGGGGATGTCCATAGAAACATAAATTGAAAGTTTGACCTGATGATGACACTTGATTGAAGGTCTTGGAAATCACCAAAATTACAACTAATCCACATTTCAAGGAATTTGAAGGAGTTATATGAATCCATTGAGTAGTTTTCAATACATTTCACTCTGAACAAAATGCCAACCAGCTGGTGGCGCTAAAGGGAAAAGTCACAAGATCACAAATGTAACTGGTGTTTATTTGCCTCTCAGGGAACACAAATGTCCCAAATTTCATGCCATTCTACAAACAGAGGACCACACTGCTTACCCCTGCATTAAAATGTTTGAATGTTTAGAAACCTGTGGGAAATATCAGTGTTTTCCTAATGATGGAATTATACTTCTGTAGTGTATGACTGTGGTGGACCATGGAGGTTTGTAAAGGATACAACAGGAACTTCTCCCCATTTCTTTATATACAGTGTGTAGCCATGTACATCACATTTACTGGTTGATCCGGAATCCAATTGGGAAGCTGTTTTAAAACATTGCACTGTTTGGAACATGAATAGTTATACCTAAATCCATGTAAGTATGTAAGTATATAAGCAAACAACCATACATTGTCTAAGGATGACACTTCTGCACACTTAAACCCTTGTGGCCAGACACATCTGGAACTAACATCCATCCAGGCAATGGAAGTAAACACTTTACACACAAGTGGACAACTCTAAGTAAGTCTGTTTGCACCTGGCAATACAATGTGTCCTTGAATGCATCCCTAGTGACCACTTGTGATCTGATCTTACTTTTCTGCCATATAAGCCAATAAACACACACATCTTTCCATTCGCAGAGACCAAACTGGTTGTTTTTAACCAGCAGACCAACAGTAGCTGCCAACAAATTAGAACAAACTGACATGTTTTCTATGCAGAGAAAGAGAAACTCAATGCATAACATCGAGGTATAACAAATTTACAAGAGGGCCCAAATAAAAAGGAATTTGCCATAGAAAGCATTTCATAAATTTTATAAAGTTTATCCTAATGCATCAACTTACGAAACTGCATGAGCATAAAGTCTGGTGATGACAAACAAAAAGTCTGTATTAGCTGTTGTTTGCATCCAACAGGCCTCTCTCTGTGTCACAGCACAACCACACTGTGTAACATGACCAAACTTTTCAATGGTAACAACTTTGATGCCACATGAAGTCGGTTGCTGTGATATTGTCTTAGTCTGTTAAGCCATCCGTTGTGGGCATTGCTTCTGATTGTTCATTTCTTCACCTCCAAACAACAAACAAACTGCTGCTGTGGGAATATGTTATGTGCCTGTGTGCAATAGTCGGTTTATAACCTTTGAGAGACTGACTATTGTTTAAACCATCTGGCTATTTGTCTCAGAATTATGGTTTCAAGCTCCTAGGCTCTGGAGGACACAATTTTTCAAAATAGGGAGTTCTCCTGTGAGTCAACAGCTGAGAGAGGAGGAGGAGGATGTCTGATGATTAGAATGGTGACAATGAAAAGAAGAAGTAAAGCAGTTTTTGTCTGATTTTCATCAGAAAATCAAGAGGAAGTCACGGATGAGGATGCAACTCAGTGTCTGTCTCAAAGCAGGAGCATTGTGTCTCTATTGACCAGAAGAAAAAGAATATTTTGTTTGGTTGCAGCAGAAATGCTGTTTGTTTGATTGTCTTTAAGAGACGTCACTCAGTAAATGACTCAAAGGCAGTGAGATAAAGGCCTTATAGCACACAGGCCCTGTGAGGACAAAAAGGTGAACATTTAAAGGAGTGTAAAGAGATGTCACGCCTTTTTATG
Organism: Ctenochaetus hawaiiensis; assembly: GCA_029783645.1. Taxonomy (NCBI): domain Eukaryota; kingdom Metazoa; phylum Chordata; class Actinopteri; order Acanthuriformes; family Acanthuridae; genus Ctenochaetus; species Ctenochaetus hawaiiensis. The sequence continues at coordinate 19,288,017 of JAPZDY010000013.1, read as the reverse complement.
GGCTTATCCACTGACCTCCAGCAGCCAATCAGGTGGCAGCTTTTAGAGACGACATTTGAAGGTCCGGGCTCCTCTGAGGAGGACGGGAAAATGGGATTACACAGCACACACACATGCACACGCACACCCAGTGGAGACACAGGAGAGAGAAGAAATGGATATTTGCGTGTGTGTTCATGTATGCTTTCCCGCATGTGTGTGTGGGAGGACCAAAGCATACAAGAGTGGGTAGTTGGGTGGACGTGTGTTACTTACAACATAGTGCAGTGTGCATGTGTTTGTGTGCGGGCAGGTGGGTGGTAGCTTTTCAAAGAGCAGACCATTTAATTGAATTCTGTGCAGCTCCTTGTTATTCTAGTCATGACTGAGAACCGCTCAATGTTGTCCCAGCAGTGTGGGAGGGCCGGCCGTACCTGCAAACTCTGCCTGGTTTGCACTCGGGATTTGTGTGTGTGTGTGTGCCTGTGTGTGTGTGTGTGTGTCTGTGGAGCCAGAGGTTGTGAGGTGATTGTGGTTGCGCTGGTGTTTTTCTAGCGCAACTCGAGTCCCGATGTGGTAACGAGGAGGGGAAGTGGTGAAAGTCAGCCCTGAACCTCACCCTGAAAAGAAAGCATGAAACTGCCAGAACATTAATACTAAATATATGTGCGTGTGTGTATGTGTGTGTGTGTGTGTGTGTGACGGGGAGAGTGAAAGTGAGAGAATGTCTGCATGTAAAACTATTAACTCATTGTCCTCATTACAAAGCAACCAAAACTACACAAAAGAGGACAAAATCACAGTCACCAACACATTCACTCCAGCAACAGAGAAGATAGGCTGTCTAATAAAATGAATTGAGTCTCTAAGCAATTACAAGCTTAAACGATGATGCATAAATTTCATTTATAGATAGATTTCACCAGGGCTTATCTCTGAGAAACACTGTAATAGGATTCAGCTGCAAGGCAAAGGAAGTAAGATGTGTGTACTGGTGTATGTGTGTAAGCACCAGGGAGAGTAGAAGCTTTTTTTGTGATTGAAGTGATTGGTAAAAGGTGACCAGGATTCAGGATAATGACTCCGTGCAAAACAAGGACACCTAAAACCTTAGTAGATGTCAACATGGTTAACGATTGGTTTCATATTACTGTAGCTGAAGGGTAATTCTCCAGGGAGATGTTTAAGGTATGAGCTAAATACAGCACAATGACAATCCAATCAACCTTTTGCTGCACACATACACACATAGAGGTGTTCTTACTGACCTCCTCAATCGTTAACCCTGAAGTCATTTGACTGCTGCAGTTGGACGCACATTTGTGTTTTGTGTTTGAATGCATTTATTGCAGATTGTTCATTCAAATCAACAGGAAACAGCATAATGAAATGTAAGGAGTTGCTGTTCAAAAGTTATAGCAGCTTAAAAATCTGCATTACTTTGTGCAATTTGCCTTAAGTAAGCCTAATATGTACTATGTGTACTCTAGATTATATGTGTACTAAATGATGTGTTACTGTATGTTTTTTATACACTTAGCTACAGTAGAGAGGCAACACTTTTGCTTTGTGGTTGAAATTAAGATTTAAGACCTTGTCTGTGCACGTAAAAGGCTTATTTCTCTTAAATTTTGATTACAAGTTTCTTTAAAACTGTGTAGGTGAGTACTTTTTCTTCTGCTAAAGCAATCTATCCACCTGGCAGGTTTGATATATCAGGTTTGACATGCTGATTATACAACATAATAATAGTACATGTGGACCTTGGGCTGCTTTCATTAAAATGATAATCTAAAATGCATTTTTGCACACAAAGCCACAGGTGTTGCAAGTTTTGTTCTGAGGGAACATGCAACTAGCATTTTAACTGCAGGAATATCTATCAGAGTTGTTGTCCTTGAATTGTATGATCATTTCACCATAAGCTCTCTCCAATACTGTTTCTTAGAATTTGAACAACCGCAGACCGAGTGCTACCACGCCAGCCCAGGACCTCCACATCCTGCAAGATTCATCTGAGACCATCCACTTGGACAGCTGATGCAACAGTTGGGTTACCTAACCAAAGAATTTCTGCATAAATAGTCCTCAGGCCTGCTGTCCTCATCATGGTTTGACCTTACTGCAGTTTATGGTCATAACAAACTTGAGTGGCCAAACACTCGCCTATGATGGGGTCAGGCATGTTGGAGAAGTGTTAACGGAAAGGCTGAATCCTGGTTTTTAATGTGCCAGGCAGATAGCAGACAACATGCATGACCTTGGGCAGGTAAGCAATTTCCTAATGTCAGTGTTGTAAACAGAGAGCCCCGTGGTGTTGGTGGGGTTATGTCATGGGCAGGGAAGGCACAGAAAAAGAGACATTGGTGCCCTTGTTTAGTGGGAATTTAAATGCACGCATTTTAAGATCCTGAGCCCTATAGTTATGCTGTTTATCCACCACCATCACCTCATGTTGCAGCATGATCATTCTTGGCCCTAAGTTGCAAGAATCTGTACACAATTTCTGCCAATATCAAGCTACTTTGCATTGCCATTAATAAAGAGTTGACACACAGTCAACAACCGATGCAACTGGAGAGAGAGATGTGTTGTGCTGCATAATACAAATGGTGGTCACACCAGAAGCCACCTGGTGCACTGCCACAACTGCCATATTGGTTACTCTAGTTATATTGAGTCCATTGGACAGGGCTCAGTAAATAACAGTAATAATAAGAGTAATATATAGTAAAATAAAACCTAACATGTATGTCATACCATGCTTTATATGTTATGTGATTCTTTTTTGTTATATTGTGTTGCATAACATTATGAAGCATATTGTAACATGAAGCATGATATACAGTTATGTAATTATTTAAGTTTTGCAATGCTTAATGTTATGTTAATGTACACATGCATATCATGCCAACTTGTGCATGTGCTGCACAATATGCCAATCACCTTGCTATGAATTTCTCACCAATCTGTGGTTGTTTTTATCATTTATACAAATTAATAATTAAATCAGAGAATCAGATTGATAGATAATCCACTAATTATCATGAAGAACTGTCAATTCTTGAACTACCTATAGGATTTTAATATATAAAATTGTAAGCCTTAAGTCAAATATTCAAATATGAAATTTTAATATACACCCAACAGTTAAATGTTAATTTACAGTGGAGAATGAAGTGCAAATTGTTTCTAAGTTATATTTATGTAGTGACTTGAATATGTAAGAATTTGGTTGACAGGTCAATTGGTCTGTAAAGACCAGGAATATATTTACAATGTTTTTCAGTATGTCTCACAGGTTATAGGTGAATAAATTGATTTTCAGTTACATATGAGCCTATGCTGACCACTGTGTTAAAAATGGAGTTCCGAAACAGCAATTTGTCACATGAAGTGGCATATTAACCTGCCCCTTTACACATATACACACAGTTACACACACAATGTCTCTGTGTACGTTCTGCTATTTAGTGGTTGAGTAAATGAACATGATATTTAAGTGACTGCTATTTCCTGAGCGCAGGCTTTTCTTTCCTCCTCCTCCTTCTCCTGGCTTTTCTCTAAATTTCCCCGGGGAGCTTCAGCCCCCTGGGTTTGGCTCCGTGTCAGAGTCCCGGCAGCCATGATACTTCATCAGGCTTTTGCACCATTATTGGCAAGAGCACTCCATATCCTCTTAGCAGTTATAGCTTTTCAATTTTCCTTTGAAATGCTGAGCCCAGCAGAACATATGGCAATATCTTAGCTTTAAGTCCTGGATTGGAGTGAAAGCCTGTAAAACAGCCCTGCATCCTGAACATGCAGCCACAGGCTACTCACGCTTTGACCTTTTTGGAGTTTCCAAGTGATGCCTCTGCGCTGCTGTGACCACTTTTAAAGACATTTATAATAGGCACAATTACAAGATGCTGTTGGAACAGTTTGTGACAGTAATGTTATGGCGTAAGCTGTCCTATAAAGCATTATTCCACTACCAATCCCCTCTGTCAAGTGTCTCTTGGGACCCGTTTAACATGATGGCAGGGTCAAACCCTCTCTGTCACACAGTCCCCCAACACACACATATAAACACCTCTTACTGTAGGCTTAGGTAGTTACAGTTGTACCATTCCATAAAATGATCCCACTTCATCTGCAGACAAAGGAAGGCTGTGGCAGATTGAATCCCATCCCACTCCACCTGTCTTCCCTTCAAACAAAGACACCAACTCAGCAGCACCTCCCTCAGACTTATAGACTTTTTCCCGAAAATGCCCCCAAAAACCATCTTTTAGATGGAGATAAGTGCTTCTGGGAAGACACAAAAAACAGAGAGAGAGTGAGAGAGAACTATCAAATATGTTCACTAGCTATTGTATCATTTTCAACTCCTCAACAGACTATGGATTTTTAGTCCATTCCATTACTAATTCATGCTGGTGGAAGGGCTGGGGGACAGGAGGGGGGACGACCCTCCTGGAAACCTAATCTGGATCAATAGGGTTGACCTTGGGCAGGCCTGCTAACAGGCAGACCAGTCTGAGAGGGGGGGTAATCACTGATCACTGAGAGGTTTGTGCAGGTCCTTTATTCATTTATTATAATAAAATAGATGAGCAAAAAGTGTCACTTAACATTTCTGGAAATGAATTTGCACTTGTATTTGCTTATTAAGTGTTAGATTGATTTACCTCTAGCTACAGCCAGCAGCTGGTTAGCTTTGCTTAGTAGCTCAACCACTAGCTTAGCTAACCAGCTGCTGGAAACAGCTCCCGTGGTCCCGTCCAGAAATAAAAAAGATTTATAGGGGGTAACGTGCCAGACTAGTTCTTAGCCAGGTGCAGTCACTTCCTGGAGTCTCTCCCCTGCTTCCAGTCTTTATGCTAAGCTTAGCTAACCAGCTGCTGACTGTAGTTTCACATTTAGAATAGCCTCCTATTGTTCTTAAAGCAAAGAAGCTTTTTTTTCAAAATGTGAAACTTTTTCTTTGAGCCTTCCTTATTTTAGTATAGATAGGGGCCTCACAGATCCTACTTTCCTTCTTCTAACCTTTTCACAAAACTAAATATAGAAAATTCTAGGTTATAACCCTTTGTCACACACTTGGGTTGCAATTTTGTTACAATAGTGTAAAAACTTGAATAGAGCAGCAGTACACAAAGTATTTAATCTTTTACATTATAAGGGCTATGCATGGACACAGATACATTCCTTTTCTCATCAACAAGAAATCCAAAAAAGTTTTTGCAGTTTGTTATCTTGCAAAGTCACTTCACTTATGTTTGGGGTCAGTTATAGAGCTTATACAGGTTTAACTTCTATAGAATGTGTAAATGCTAGTAAGCCGTGATTCAAAGCTGGTCTCTCTGAGACACATTGTTTCAAAGTTATATTTTTAAATAGAATTCTTGAAATGAGAATAATTCATGGGGAATGAGGCTGTTAAAACAATGTTTAGTTTGCAATTGAGTAAATTAGGGTATAAAATTTAGATTATGTTTTAAATATTTTTCACTTCTTTTTCCGTTGCTGTAATGGTCCCTTACAGGATTTTTTAAAAATGTAGTATTACCTTAAATATTTTAGTGTAAGCAAAAATTTAACAAAAAAATATCAAAACAAACCAAGCAGTTTGTAATTGATGTATTTTATTGTGAGATGGGGAGTCATAAAAAAATGAACAAAAAAGAAAACA
>JAPZDY010000013.1:19253431-19282315 GCA_029783645.1 Ctenochaetus hawaiiensis | reverse complement strand
GGGAGGGCCATATAAAAGTGGGCGTGGTTTGGACACTGACATGAAATAACAAATTGGCACAAATAAAAACATAAGAACATACGTCAATATTATTTTGGCTTGGCAAAAAGGACAGTTTGTGTGGTTAAGGATAATCCTTCGATAGAACAGCACACACTCATGCTATTAGACATACCATTAGTTTTCAAAAGTTCAGTAGCTTCATATTAGAGAGGGGAAAGAAAACTAAACTAACATGAGAATGGATGCAGAGAGGTCACAGATTCCAATTTTCAGGCTTGCAGGGTGCGAGTTTCTTTTTTCCCAAGGAAAAACATCATCTTGTTTGTTCGAAAAACATACTTCAGTATTCTGGAGTCTCATTTTTCCAGGCTTGTAGTTATTTGCCTTTGAATCTTTTTCCATACTAAAATATATTATCGTATTAATACAAACTACAGTATTGTACACTACATAGTGTAATAAATAACCACAAAGAAATATAAAAAATAAGACACATAAATATAAAAGTTCTCTATGACTAAACAGACATACCCATCTCCTTGGGGGTGGGGATAATACTGCCATTGCTGAAAACATACAGTACACACACTGAAACAGAATATACAACAACATAAGAGACAAAAAAATAATACTGAAAGGTAAAAACATTGTTGAATTAAACTCCTGGGATTCATATTTGCCTACATTTTGTTACCTGAAGAGACATCTGAGAGTTTCATGGTGTGTTAAACAAGTGCACTGAATAAGCTTCGAAAAGGCAGGACACAGTTAACAATTAGAAATCATACTTCATCATCCATAGAAAACATGTGCATTGTAATTTCTTTAAGCCATTTAGATTAGAAATGAAAGCAACTTATCTAAAATCTATGATACATGAATATGTGGTAGGCTAAACTCTACTCTTATCAGGTGTGGTGGTGAGCCAAAGTCAACAGTATTCCGGCATATTTGTTGATCTGGGACCCGGCAATACCTGATCATAGCTGCTAGGCTTCAACAGCAATATTCAATGGCACTTCTGATATGCATGTTTCTCTTGTTTAAGTTTGATTTCCTTCTTTCTTTCTTTTTTTTGCATATGGCTCGGAGTAGGGGGTAGGTATAGAGAGGGTCAGACAGTTTTTTCATGTCCCCTTTCTGCTTGCTCTGATTATTTAGAGCAATAGTTCAACATTCTGGGAAAATATGCTTAGTTGCTTCCTTGCTTGGAGTTAAATGAAAAGTTCAATTCCACTTTTGCATTTAGTAACAAGAAGCTACAGCCAGGAGATGGTTAGCTTCGCATAACAATAAATACTATGAGGGAAAACAGCTAGCCTGGCACTGTCTGAAAATCAAAAATAGTCTGGCATGCATTACCACAACCTTCTAGACCAGAGTGTGGAGCGGTAGATAAGCAGGAAATAATTGCTAGCTTACGCAGCTATAAATTTAGCTACTGCTTCCCCAGGTCTTCATGCTATGCTATGCTAAGCTAAGCTAAGCTAAGCGGCTGCTGGTTGTATATCTAACAGACACATATGAGAGTGGTATTGACTTTCTCATTAAACTCTCCCCATGAAAAGATTTAAGCATACAACCAAAAATGTCAAATGTATCCCATAAAACACTGATTTGTAAAGAAACTTTGAAAACACTGTGTCTGAATGGAACTAAATGACTTCAAAGATCCATCTGTTCTCCATTGCTTTTCTTCTTAAGGCTCACAATCCAATCAAAAGAACATCTGAAAGACATGTTATGCTAGCGTCTGCTAGCGTGATGGCGTGGTACATCTAGTGCGGTAATACTGAAGGGTAGATAACACAACTCAACTGTTCAATCCATAGGTAAACCAAGCCACTTGTAGTGCACAGGATTTTTCTTATTTTCCTTCCAACTTAATAAAATACTGATTTTTTTTGTTCATTGGCAATAAAAAGGTATAGAAATATCTCCCAACTGTACAGCTTTTAAAGGTTAAAATATGAGTGATAAAATTAGTAACACTGATAAAAAGAAACGACCCAAGGATGTTTTAGTAATAAAACATTATCTAAAACGTGTCGGCTCTAGCTTCCAAAGTCTGTATAATGCATTTCCTTCGTTTGTTAAAATTTGTGTTCGTCTTCATCCTTTTACTTACAAATGGATTTTTCTAACAGTGAGAAATTGATCTCCTGCGGAAAAGTCACTAGTATTTTTTCAGGCACACCTGGATTTCTACACAGTAGTGAACTGAAACAAACTGTCAGAGTGACCAGACATCATCTCCTGTGTTCTTCCTCTGCGCTAGGAGAGGAGGAATCTGATTGTGTCTCATGGAGGAGTCTGATTCCTCTTTTAGTCAATATCTCCTTTCACCTGCAGCATCTGCTTCTAGTCTTCAAAAACCGTGTTCCTGTTTGTTTCATGTCCACTCTCCTCTGTGACCTCCCCCTCTGCTTTCCTCTCTTCCGTCACCCCTTCTTCTGTATCCATCGCCTCCTCTTCCTCCATCATGACCTTCTCTCCTTCCTGAATGCTCGCGAGGACCTCCTCCTGCCTCGTGTCCGCCTCCTCTTCTTGCTCTTTCCCCTCTATCTCTGTCTTCTCCTTCTTGCCATCTTCGTTCACCAATACTCTCTCTATCTCTTCCTCATTCCTCTCTTCCTCCTCCTCCTCCTCATCCCCTCCCTCATCACCTATCTGCACCACTTGGATGTCGTCCATGTCCACCACACCTTCCTCCTCCTCCTCCTCTTCCTCGCTCTCCTCATCCTCTCTGGTGCTGCTGCCTCGCTCGTCCGAGTCCAGCTGGGAGGGGGCCAGGTGCCGCCTCTGCACCCGGCTCAGGGCCTCCATCTCAACCTGGGTCTCGACATCCTCCTCGGGGCTCTCGCGGCCTCCGCCTTGGCTTTGCGTCTCCTTCTTGCAGTAGGAGTAACGGTGGTTCATGTGCTGCGAGTAGGAGCCCGAATGGGAGAAGCGCTTGCCGCACTTGTCACACTGGTATGGCTTCTCCCCGGAGTGGAGCCGCATGTGTTCAATCAAGTGGTGTTTGTGTTTGAAGGCCTTGCTGCAGATGCCGCACTCGTGAGGTCGCTTCCCTGCAGAGCAAGAGAACGTAAATATGTATCATCATCTCTGTTTAGGAAAAATAAAAATGCTGTTAAGTAACAAAAAGCCTTGGAGGAAAAAAATAAGCAGCGCGGTTTTAATGCAGTAGAGCACCTCAACATTGTTTCGTGAGATCAAGTAGCCCATAACAGTATCTATCATGAACGTATCCAAGGAGAACATTGCAAAACAGTACAACAAAATCACAACAATTGTGCTCGCAACCTTCAAGAAAAGCTTATCCAGGCGGGGAACAGCTAGTTTAACCTAGGATGAGGTCATTTGGAGAAGAAAACTATGGTTGCAAGCCAGGTATCAGAGCAATAAAGAAAAAAAAAAAAGAAAAACTAAAACGCCTCTGAGAGGTTTGACCTGCACTTGGCCATGAAATCACCATCTTCGAGCAATCCAAATCACTACCAGAGCTCCGTTCTTGCAACATTTGGTGCTTCACATGAGAAGCTGGCAGTGCAGAGGTGGGGAGTTGGCGGAAAGAAAGTCTCAGACCTCTTCTGTGCATGTTGAGTAATACCTGCTGGAATGGAGGTGTCCACCCTTCTTTACGCTACAGCTCAAAATCCCCTTTCGCTCGCACTCTGACTCATCTTTCCCAGGACCCATCAGTGAGTGATGGTGAGTCCTCCTGTGATTTTTGGCCGTGTTCGGGGTGTAAGCATGGAAAGCACATGACACTATTTACCTGTGTGTTCGTATTTGTGTCTCAGCAGCGAGCTGCTCTTCTGGAAGATCTTGTCGCACAGGTCACAGGCGTACATGCCGCTGTCCGTCTTCTTCATTTTCTTCCTCTGAGGGCCCGAGTCTGAGTCGTTCTGCTCCTCCACGGTGGACACGCCCTCTGAGCCTGTCTCCTGCTTCTCTTCCTTGAGAGTATGAGAAATCGCAGATGTATTAGTAGGAATTCAGAGTGAGGTTTTTCTGCTTGTTTTATAGCAAAGGGACAATGAATGACTCAGAAAGGTATGAGTACAAGTGAACAATGTGTGTTTGCATCGCAGGAAATGATGCTGTGTCATACACGAGTCATAGCTTTCTCTTGAGATAAAATTAAAATCCCTGCAAATATTCAGGTTATGGTGAGCAAAAACACAACCACACTTTTCACTTGTAAGCACACCTACAGTTTCCTGCTGTCCTCAGACTGGTATGGCTCATCCATTGATGCAGTGAAAGAGGATGTGAGGCAATATTAAAGACAAGGCTGTTTTTTTATTTTTTTTACAAGGCAGGTCTATGCCAATCCACTTAACACGAAAGTATTATACAACAACAATAAATCAATGAGGCAGGCAGAGGTGTGCCGTTTAAACTGATTCCTGCAGATCAATAGGAGCTCTGCAGGAAAGTGCAGCCTCATGTCCTCTCAGTGACAGCCAAGGAAGATCACTCACATACCCAGAGAGGAGATCTAGATCCATCATTACGACCCCATTGGGTGTCTCCACAATGAAGCACTATTAAGAGCAATCATTTTTACAAAGCACTGAATTTTGACATTTCTATATATGACTTATTGATTAGATTTTGGATGGTTTCAGACTATCTATCATGTTGTGGTGCTTTAAAACAATAAGAAGTAATGATCTGGACTGAAGGGTGTGATTGATTGTTCCAAAGAGAGAAAATCTAGCTTGAATCCAATTCACTCCTTCCTCAAAATGGCTGAACACCGAGTTTTAGAGTCAACACTGTTTAATGCAGCTGATCTCCAGTAAAACTAGAGGTACAAAAAACTTAGGAAGCTAATAAAAGGTGAGGAAATTTAAAAATAACTTCCTCCCTTGTATACGCAGGCACCACATTAACTAAGGAGCACTACCAGGATGAATTAAAGTAATAGCTTGACATGGGAAATATGCTTATGAGCTCTCTTGGCAAGAGTAAGAGAAATACCACTCTTAAGCCTGCAGGTACTATAAATGGGAAATGGACTGAATTTATATAGTGCTTTTCTAGTCTTTTGATCACTTAAAGCACTCTCACAACACAAGTCAGCATTTACCCATTCATGCACACACTATACGTATACACTAATGACAGAGGCTTGTATGAGGCAAGGAGCAACTTGCTCATCAGGAACACACAGGCACACACTAAACACCGACGGAAGAGCCATCAGGAGTGTGTTTGGATTAAGTATCTAGCCTGAATATGCCTTGACATGCAGAGGACAGGAACATCTGACCTTCCATTAAGTGGACAACCTGCTCTATCACGGTGACAAACTAGTGACAGAGTATTTCCATGAAACCACACTGTGTTGATTTTACACATCAGGTTTTTTTTTTTTGAGTGAATTAAAACAACAAGTTCATTATCGCATGTTAATTAGCAAGCTTCAGAGGTGCTTGTAGGTGGATTTTGTTTCTTTTGGACAGAGCCAAGCTACTTGGCTGCTAGCCATAGCCTGATATTTAGCATGCAGATAACAGTGGTAACAATCTTCTCATCTAATCCCCTGAAAGAAAGCAAATAATGTATATCAACTGTGACTATATTATGAGACATAAACGGTTGCTCACCTTCACTCCGTTGAGGTGGATGGTTTCTTGCGTCTCGGTCCCTGCAGGGCTGTTTGCCGTAGTGGTATAAGTGTAAGCCAGCTGAGGGATCAGGATAGTCTGTTTGTTGTTAGTGGCGAGTGCCCTTAGGCATTGCATTGTGGTCACAATGTCGAGAGGTTTGGCACTTGGCTGGCTGGCGTACAGTGCAATGGGGCTGGTGCCCATGGCTGAGAGTGGCGATGCCTCTTTCTTTGTGCAAGTTAAGTTTAGGGGTTCGTCCACATTGGTAGAGGCAGAGGAAGGGGAGGAGTAACTACAGTTTTTAGCCACCATTCTCTCCACTTCCTCTCGGGCTGGCTTTGGCAGCGACAGGTCTAGGGGTCCCTCAGTGCTCTGGGGATGCTGGGCTGGGGCAGGACCTCCAGCTGTCAGGTTTAGTGGTGAGGGGGAGGCCGGGGAGCTGTGCGTGCCATTGGCCTCTGCTGGGGTGGCTTCTGTAGGGCTGTCCTGGGTCATTGAGGGGCTCATGTTGGCCTTGTCTTTCCCTGGGACCAGAGACACCACACTGCTAGCTTCACAGGTGTCCTCTTCCTCTGAGGGAGGTGTTGGGGCACCCAGTGATATTTGACCCTCCTGCATTTTGTCAAACCACTTCTTAACCACATGGATTGGCAGGCTGACTGAATCGGAGATCTTGGCCAGCTCATCCTTGGTGGGCTCTGCATTCAAGGCGAAGTAGGCCTTGAGCAGGGACAGGATGTTTTTGGGCTGGCTGCAGAGTCCTCCCTCTGACAGCAGGGCAGCCACAGCAGACTCAGACTTATCCAGGCCTGCTCCGTTCAGCTTGAGGCCGTCCGACTTGCAGTGCTTGAGGGCATGGAGTGTTTCCAGCCCACCAGGACAGTTATCACACAGGAGACATGTTTTAGTGGTCTTTTCCTCTTTTTCTTTAGTCTCATTGAGCCTGGAGCCTCTGATGGTAAGATCTTCTGGAAGTTTCTGTGACTTGAAGGTGTCAGTGGTGGTCTGAGCTGGTGAGTTTGGCCCGGGCTCTTTCTTCAGGTTTTGGGCTGTGAGCTGGCCCTGATTGGGGTCCAAACTATAGTTTATTATGATTTTTGCATTTCCATCCTGACCCACAATAGGCAGACTGATGGCTGAGATGAGTTGCTGCTGTGGGGCATGGAGAGTTCCAGTGGTTAACCCGGAGTTCCCCTGTGCTTGACCTTTGGCATTACTTTCCAGCACCTGGCGAATGACATTGCCATCCACCGCCACCTTGAGAGCATTCTGCAGGTCTGCCAGGTTGATGCTGATGGGCGACACCAGCCCCACTGTGGGCAGGACCACGGCCTGCACTGTGCCCTGCAGAGGAGCTGCGGCACCACCGTTGAAAATCCCACCGTTCATGGCGGTCACAGTCGGGGATGTTATCACTGTCGGCTTGTACTCGTAGTCCATAGGCTCGGTCTTGATCTGGTTGAGGGGCAGCTGCTCCTGCAGGGGCTTGCTGTGCTCCAGCTTCTCTCTTATCTGTGTGCGGAGGACTGAGGGCGGTGTGGGCAGCACCGGTGATGGACCCTGGGTCTGGGTTTTGGAGTTCCCTAAGCGTTGTCTGCCGTTAACTGAGATGACACTAATGCACTTCTTACTGCTGATGTGGGAGCTGTACGAGCCCGAGTGGGAGAACCGCTTCTTGCAGTTGGAGCACTCATAGGGTTTCTCTCCTGAATAAAACCACAATGTGTGTAACAGAGAGAGAGAGAGATAGACAAAAGAAGGGGGGGCTTCCATTAGTGAATGAAGCTAAATGAGCAAGCTAGGCTATGAGCAGTACGGCAGGAAAAAGCTCTAATGCATTTCAATGATGCTTAAACGCTGATTTAATGGCACCATTGGGAAATGCCCTTCTTTAATTGCTGTCCCATAATGCCAAAAGAAACACAATTATGGCACATTAAGGAAGAGCACACAATGGATTGAAACACGATGAAGGATATCTAAATACAGGGAATTGGCTCAAGCATAAATATTGTCTCAATGGACACTGAAACATCTGTGGCCAGCTGAGAATCACACTAAAGTTGTGCACACTAGACATTTTCATGTGCGCGCACACACACAGAATGCTGCCATGGTGACAGGGGTTGTCCACTCACCGCTGTGGATGCGTAGGTGCTCCTTCAGATGATGCTTGTATTTAAATGCTTTGCCACATTCAGTGCACTTGAATTTACGATTGCCTCCCGACTGTGTGATGTGTCTCTGTCAGACGAGGGGAGAGGGGTCATTCAGAGAGATACACAATGAAAACACAACCTTTGAACTGCTCCTAATTCATGTCACAATGTCATTAATCAATTGGGGGCAAAAGCTCATGTTTATTTATCATGTTTGGAAGGGAGCTGCTAATGAAACAGGACCAAGCTTCTATGAAGGTTTGCATAATTAAGAATCATCTTCTCACTGCAGAATTACTACAGCCTTACACAAGTAATCTGCCACTCAAACTATTCACAACCAATGTAGCTGCTCTGAGTATTTGCTGAAGAAAATGTGTAGTGTAAATACTAGAATACTAAACAGAAGCAGGAATTATCTTTAATTATATATACAAAGATGCAAAACAACATTCAGAGTAGAAACTGTATTTACTGTATTAACTTACAGCTAAGAACAATACAAGTAGAAAAAAAAATCATAATTCAAAAAACCTAAGAACATTATAAGAAAGAAATAAGAGATTTTTTTAACCTGATTGCAGATTGTGTTTTATCAGTAACCGGTCCTGACTAGTCTGGTCTGTTGGTTTTTACCTGATCCCGTCCGCTCTTGTGGACCGTCATATGCCTCTCCAGCTGAGCGCGGTATGCGAAGCTGTAGCTGCACTCTGGGCAGTTGAAGCTCTCCTCGGTCTTCTCGTGCCGGTACTTGATGTGCTCCTTCAGGGAGCTGTAACGCTTGTAGCCACGCGCGCAGTACGGGCAGGTGAGCAGCTGAGAGAAGGAATCAGGAGTTCCTGGGTGGAAAAAAAAAACAGAAGAAGAGAAAGGTGTAATGACATATGTTAGAATGAAGAGGGGAGGGGGGGGGGTTAAAAACACATGGTGAACAGGGAGGGCTCTTTGATGTTACACAAGGCCTGTCACAGTAACACTCCTCTGCTATTTCACCAATCTTTGACAGATCCTCCCCCACAGGTAAACAGCACCCAGGTAGCCAAATGGACAAAAGCTGATTAGCGATCCATAGTAAAACCCTGCTGTCTTAATGAAAATAGCACACTGGGTTTCAAATGCAGGAGGGGGATTTCATTTTTCATTTCTTTACTTTTGTGCTTCTTGCTGAAGCAAAGCCCTGTGATTACAGCTTTTACTCTGCTGAAATTCCATCATTTGATTGCCTATTGTGTGTTAGAAGCCTTTTCAAAAACACCCACGCACGTAAGGGAAAGTGAGCTCGGTAAACAACAGCCGCCTGCCTCGATCCAAGCTGGTTAACAGAGGGTCTCAGTTGCTTGGCTCCCACACAGGTAAAGCATTACTTCGTTAACAGGTGATGTATTAAGTTCCCCTGTGAGACAGGTGAGGGCCTCGGGATGGGAATGCACACACATTATCGCCCCGGCTAGTTGTGAGTCAGAGCTCGCGCATACGTGACAAATTTACTCAGGTGTTGCTGTTTCTCTTCCTCCCGTCTGCCTCTGCCCCTCCCCTCCTCCCTCTCTTTTTTCCCCCTCTGAGGTAGCAGGTAAAAGCCAAAAACCCGGGGGCAATAAAGGCCCCAGTGCGCTGCACTTAACAAATAGCGCGTGTGTGTAATGATGTCGGAGAGTGGCGTTAATGGGGTGGAGTTAACACCTGAGGTGAGACAGGGAGCAGGTACAGCCATCCCCAGGGGGCGGGTAATTACTGGGTAGGTGCAGTAATAGTGTAAGAGCTCAGTGACTGTGAGCTCTTGGATGAAAATAGCGGTGTGTGTTTCAGTGTGTGCGTGATAAAATCACACTAAATTCTCCTTGTGTGCTGCTGGTAAAGATATTAATGACATTTAAGCA
The DNA here is from genome assembly GCA_029783645.1 of Ctenochaetus hawaiiensis. Taxonomy (NCBI): domain Eukaryota; kingdom Metazoa; phylum Chordata; class Actinopteri; order Acanthuriformes; family Acanthuridae; genus Ctenochaetus; species Ctenochaetus hawaiiensis. The sequence continues at coordinate 19,272,652 of JAPZDY010000013.1, read as the reverse complement.
GTGAATGTAAAATGTACATGATAGTTTTTTTGTATGACATGAATGGGCTGTAAATGCCCCATGGTGTTGTCCTGTACCGTTTTCATCATGGACGCTAGCATCAGGGGTCCCCTGACGTTGATGCTCGTCCTCTGGGGCCTCGGGGTAGATAACAGCCGTGTCTCCCTGCTGGAGCATCTCCTCCACCAGGGCGTCTGTGCTCACGTCATCCTCCCCATCTGACACACAATCCTCCTTCACTGTAAAGGGACAAACACAGTGATTAGCATACAAAAAATAAGACTTTTTATATGTAGGCTGCACATATGAAACCTACACCTTTGTATTTGAAATGTTAATATTCAATAATGTCACAGAGGTTGTCATTTAAGCTGAACTGGACCTCAAGTCCAAGCCCTTCATCATGACATGCTCATCTGGAATAAGGCATGCAGCGCTGGGAGCAAAAAAAACAAACATGCTGAATGCTGTTGTTCAGGATAAAACTAATTAGCATCAAAGGCCACAGGCTACTGCATGAGCATCAAGCTCTTTGTAAGAAGTGAATGACAAGCCTCTATTCACCATGTTAGGTAAGGTACTTGTTGAGACTGCTGCTGATAATTAGGTGATGAATCTTGTCCTGATATATTGCAGCGGATAGGTATCATACAGAAACGGATACATGCACACACACACTCCCGCTCTCTCTCTCCCTCTCACACACAAGCACACACAGCACGTTCTGCTCTCTGGAGTGGCTTGGCCTTCAGACTGTGCTTAATATCTCAGCAAATGAGAGCCTGCATGTGGGAGTTAAGCGCATTTTTCCTCCACATCACATCGCTAGCTAGTCTAACGAGCACTAATTACCAAGAAGAAGTGTAACCTGAGGAAGGAGTTTAGGATATGCGAAAGCTTCCTTCCCTATTTCCGTCTCCGCTCTCCCAGAGCTTCCTGAAGTGATACCGGAACCTTAGTGTAGTGTGTTGGCGATTAAACCAAGCATTATTCCTCAATGGATATGTTAGTGTGCCTATGTGTATCATTATCCAGAATAATTACAAGAGTGAGCTATCAGCTAAAAGCAAAGTTAGGCTTCTGTGGAAACTGTGCTTGTGTTTATGGGGCAGATGTTTTACAGATTGATTTAAGCACTCTCCCTGCTTAGAGGGGATTTGAGAATTGTGTTTTGTGAATTGTGTGCATGTTGACTGACGGGGGCAGCTGTGCTCTCTCCTCGGAGATGGGAACAGGTGTAGCACTTCATGACTCACCGACACACAGTTAATACCAGTACTCTTAGACACAGCCCTGCCCTGGCTTCCTCTGGTGCACCTCAACAAAGCCGTGAAACAATATAAGCACAGTCATTTGTTGCTATGGTTTTTGAAGACCATTCGAAGAAACCTTCCGCCTTACAGAAACCCGTGAGAGATAATACAGAGGAGGAGGCTGTGTGTTGTGAACATGTGAATGTGTATATAAAGCAGAAGCCAACAGCAGGTGTTGAGAGTTGAACTGTGGAGTTCTCATCGTACAGTGGAGGTCGGGGGCACATTAAGGGCTGCTAACGCCCACATATCACACAGCTTTTCTCCTGTGACCTCAACAGCAGCAACAACACCCCCTTGGAGAAATAATTAAGTTCTTTCAGGAAATACATTCCTTCACTGTCTTGTATAGAACAATGTGCAAAAAAAAAATTATGTTTGGATTACCGGAAAAGATTATGCAATATAAATCACAATTTTAGTGGGAATGGTAGTTTTTGCATTTTATTTTCACTAAAAAAAAAAAAAAGATGCATTTTTTTTCTTGGGACTAAACCAACAAAGCACAAAGCATATTCCCTTACATCTGGAGATTGATGATTCTAGGCTGGGACATATGTATAGCACAACAACACTTACTTATGATTGCATGTTGTTCCACATTTTAACTTCATCAAAAAATTGCAGCTACTGCACTTTATTATTGCAACTGTCCATTTTGCATTTACGATTTAATAAACTGTTTAGCCTTACTCTCTTTTTCAACTTTTAAACTCTTTTTTAACCAAGGCTAACAGCTGGTTAGCTTAGCTTAACTTAGCTTAGTGTGGTATAAACATTGGAACAGGAGGAAACTGTCAGCCAGGCTCTTTCTGTAAGACTAAGAACACAAACCAAAAACAAAACTACCACCTAGCTGTTTCCCCTCTGTTTTCAGTCTTGCAAATGAGCCAACCGTTTGCTGGCAGTTTCCTTTAACAGATACATCTGAGAGTGGCAGTGAAGAAGAAGAAGAAAAGAAAAGAAGTGCATTTCCAGACTCTGCAAACCATTCCACTAGAATATTTGTCTTGTATATTTCACAGTTGTGTTGGCTGTTGACAAGACATTGTAAAACATGTTTCGTGTGAGAAAGTGCTGATCTGGCGGTGTTTAAGCTCCCATCCCCTGCTCACTGGAAGCATCCAAGAACTCTAACACACCTCCAGGCTACTAAACGTTGAGCATGTGTGTGAAGTAGAGTCCCAGTTGGGGGTCTGTGGTGCAAAGGTATGACAAGCTGTTGTTTTCACTCAATGTGTGTGTGTGTGTGTGTGTGTGGAGGGGAGGGGGTCTGTGTGTCTGTTTGTCTCTCTCTCTCTCTCTTGGCTCTTTGTTAAGTACAGAATGAGGCCAGAAGGGTTCACAGTCTCGTTGAGGCGACCCCGTGTTATCAAGCTGCTCCCCTGACATGAAACATCACACAGGCCATTTATGTGCTGACGCAGGGATGTGAATGCACCACTGCACAAGTGGAAAATCAGTTCAAAAGCCCCAAAATGAAGGTCCTGTGAGGTTGTGGCAGGACGTTCTGATCTAAAGAAGTAGTTTAAGTTATTTATTTGACAGCATATCCTAACTACGGTACATCGTTGAACAAAAGAACCGAATCACCAGACCACCCACTCTCTCCTCTTCTCTTTTCCTCATCCATTTTCATCCTTCTGTGCCTACATCTGTGCAACATGATACAACGATATCCCATGATGCATTTCCTGCCCTGGCTGACCTTTACCCTTGCTGCTTCCTGTGGTCGTGCATCTAGACCCGTTTGTAGATTCTATCTTGGACGGGAGACACATATCAGCGATAAGGTTTTGCACAAACAGCTCAAATATTCCACAGTCATTAGTAAAGATGTTGTGTCTTATCTCCCATCAACTAGAGGTAAGTCAGAGGAGAGATGTGCTGTATTTCCAAATCCAGGATGATTTGCTTATCCTTGGCTTAGTGCTATCAAACATTTGTGCTGCGTGTCTCCACTGAAAAATCTTCCCAGCTCTCTGGAGGTTTCTTCCTTTCCTGTCCAGAAGGGTGGCTCAGTTTAACCTCACATCGTGACATAAGGCACGCAGGAATGTAGGTGTTCCTGTGTGTCCGCAGACTCCCTGCTGCCAAAACGATCCAAACGGATTTGAGACCAATTCTGAGAAACATGAAATATCTTCGCCGCATGTCGGGCCAGCAGTGAAGTAACAGTAATAGTAAGTCATTGTGCCTGAGAGCCTTGCAACTTTACTGCTGTTTGGAATAATGTTACAGCACAAGAGGCCATCAAACACACTCCACAAACAAGCAGCTCATCTTCAAGTGGCCTTATGCTGTATTTCCATGCAGTTAAACTCAGCCTTTCGCTCTCATTAAGTGCCACTGCAGCCTCACTGTATCAAAGCTCTCCAGCTCCAACCTGCCCATTCTCTGAGATATAATCATGCTCTTCATCTCATCAAATGTAAAGGATAAGCCCTCCTAGGTCAATGCTTTCTCTGCCTCTTCCTCACCGGGAGTTAGTCAGCCTGTTCTTAGAGCAGAGCAGGCAGCAGTTTACTGCACCAACACTGGGCTGTTCCACTACTACATAATCATTTAGGAGTGAATGAGTAATGACAGCGAGCAGGGGGCCCATGATACCATATAATCAAGAGGAATGATTCAGAACAAGAGAAATGGTGAGAGAGAACAAGAGCATAAAAAAAAAGAAAAGCAGGGGAGGAAAGGAAAGGAGAGGAGAGATGGCAAAGTACTGAAAAAACAGTTTTCTGTTTTGGAGCACAGCAGTCTCAGGAGAAGGGGTGTCAAGGTTTTAATTTGAGACAAACTGGGCTACGCTGAGGAGAAGATTAGTGGGTGGTGGTCACTTTTCAAGGCTGCACCAGAGACTTTGCTGTTCCGAGGAGTGAAACCAACAGAGGGGAGGGATGAAGGGCTGAACGATGAGAGAAGTGTGTTTGTTTAAAGGACTGTGGCTTTCTCCGTGTTTCATCAGTCCAATCCAGAGTGACAGCAAAATATGTGTGATGTATGAGATGTGTGCTAGGGACATGAGAGAGCAAGAAAGAGAGGTGTGTGTGTGTGTGTGTATGTGTGTGTGTGAGTGAAGGCAAAAGAAAATATGCCTGATCAGGCATAACCATGGAGCGCAGCCAGCTCGCTGAGCTGTTTCAGTGTAACTTTTGAAGTGTTTAATGTTCACGGGCACTGGCCAAAAACCAATGACATTATTCTTCCTCCAACTTTCCCTTTATGCGCAGAGCAGAGGTACAGCTGGAGAGAAGTGATGAAAATGACAGCATAGTCTGGGGAATAGGTGGCTACGCTGTGCACAGGTTTTGCGGTGTGTGCATGCGTGTGTGTTCATGTGCAACAGAAACCAAGTGAGCTGAAACTGAGGTCAGCTCACTGGAGAGGAATTTTTAAAAATCCCTCCCTTCACTGAAAGTGATAGTTAATGTGGCTGGATATTTTTTTCGCTGTGCTAACTTGACCTCTTGCTAAATCAAAGGCCACCCACAACCCCCCCACACCCACCCACCCCCTTAAGCATCTCTCACCTATGAAGCAACACCCTAAAATAAATATTCTTGTAGCTAAATATCTAATTACATTTCGTATGGGCTTGTCACAGTGCTGCACATACTTTGCTTGGCACAGGCCTGAAATCTAACAGCGTCAGACCCCCAGATTTACACGCACATGCAGCACGAGGTCAGCAGAGCGACTCAGAGGCCTTGGGCCTGCTTTGAAACAGCAACATCCTTCAGCACCTGCAATTGTTGTTTTGGAGGGGGTGGGGTGGGGTGTGTGATGTCAGCCCTTCCTGTGGCAGCGGTCTGCCTCTGATGTCACTTCCACAGAGTTTGAGGTAAAAAGAAGTTCACAGCGGCCCCTCCAATGCCCACCAGTGCCATAAAGCTCTCCACCGGCTCTTTGGTTGCGGGGCTATATTCTCTGCTTGAAGGTCTCTCCCTCTGCTGGCATTGTCTTTGTTTAATATCGTGCTTCCTGCCTTAGTTGGAACCCCACCACGTGTAGTACCTGTTTCCTTGCTCTCTGTGCCTCACAATGAGACAAAGCCTGGTACTTAACTGTGCACAGATGTCAGCGAGACGTTTCTTAACTTAGCCTGCATCACGTCAGCTGAGGTCAATATGAGACAGCAGGACTCAAGCAATTAAAGTCATAACAAAACATAAAGAGACATTCATATTTATTTCCTGGGGTCACATTTGTACTGTTATGTTCTTATTCTGACCATTCAGGAATAAATCTCAAAGTCAGTTTGCCAGCCAAATTATGTCAGGACTGACATTGGACACTTGCTTTAAATATTAACATCTTCAGAAGTCATTTGTTACAATAAATTCTCCATTTTACTTGGATGAGAGCATTGGCTTAAAAGAACTGATTTTGACTTGCCTAAATAAACAATCACTTTTCCAAAGACAGCTCTGGCAAACAGTAAATCCAGTGCTATTACCTCCCAGTGGCATCATTTTTTTTACAGTATAGGAAAATAAGATTTTAAAGTAGAAATTAAGTTTAAATAAACACTTGTGTTGAGCTTCTCTGCAATGCAAAAAAGTACAACAGAAGTCACAGAACAATAGTGAGTAAGAAGATGAGGTGTATTTGCATGATTCAGTGCTGATGTGTGATAAAAAATGCGCCCTATGAGTGTGCATTTGCTCTCACCTCCGTCCCAGCAGCGCTCCCTGGGGTGCTCATCGTCCGGCAGGGTGCTGTCGCAGTCCGCCCCGTCCGCAAGGCTGCCTTCCTCCTCCACGATGTGCAGCTTATCCTCGTCATCTGAGTCTGAGCCGGCCTCCACCACATTATTGTAGTTAGTCACTGCACAGAGACAGACAACAGGGGCAGAGGTTAGAATGGCTGGTCAGATAATACCTATACTTTAAATTAGTTTCTAAAGGAGACTGAACAGGTTACACACATTAAGCATTTGTATCCTTCATAAAGATAATAGGAAGTGCACTCTGTGTTTCTTGATTATGAGCTCCGAATGTGAAAAGGGCATGAGTCAGAGAGGTTAAATATATGTACTATGTCATTTAAATGTCAAAACTATTAAAGGGAATGGTTGAAGGAGGTGGGGGTGAGGAGGTGAAAACACAGATAAAATAGAACATTGGCTAACTCCAGTAGATGTGATGAAACTTTAAATGATCCCTTCGAGGAAAGTGGGGTTTTAAAACAGGAGAGAATAAAACAGCTAGGGCACTAAATACAGAGTAAATGGAGGGCCATTAAAAATACTGCAACCGCTGATTTTGATGTCTCGGTGTAGTTAAGTATACAAATGAAAAACTGAGAAGGATTTCACAATGAAAACAAACTCTGAAACGAACATCAGACTCTGCGTTTTTGAGAAAGAGCGAAAACTCACACAAAGACACTTGCAGACACACATACAGTACCAGTGTGTGAGATCATTAGATTGCTGGCTGAAGTGGTGTGTGTGCTGTGTGGGAGTCGGTGTGACCTGGTCGGTTGTGTTATGGGCTGAAGGAGCCAGGAGACACAGAGACAGCCAGCCTACAGAGAGGGTTATTACGGGGAGTAAATTTTCCTGACCGACTGTCTGCTTCAGATGTGTGTAAGCGCATGAGTGTTTGTTCCTGTGTCTTCTTTTCATTTCCAACCAGTTCCTCCATCTTTCAATTCCACCTGTGTTACTGTACTTCCACCCACTCTCCTTCCAACTCCCCCTGCGCACACACACACACACACACACATCCCTCTGTTCCACTGAGAGAGCTACAGATCCTCTTGGAGGCCAAATCAATTCTCCTGTGAGAGCAGCCCAGTCAGCAGAGGGCCTGGGCAACAGCACTGAAACCACCTCTCCAGCTACTTTATCTCACATCATACACACTGGGCACAGTGCTCGCACACACACACACCTCCTGTGTTCACTCTCTGAATATGCACTGCTAGTACAAAGCACCTGAACATTACTTTTCTCTCTATCTTCACTCACCCCAACCCACTCGCCCACCTCTTTCTGAAGTGGCTGCATATGTTTTTTTGTCGGAGGGGGCGTATCTGGGAGAATCACGATCCAGATCACAATCAATGGGAATTGTATCGGTGAGGTCTCTCCCTTTCTCTCTGCGTTGTGCAGGTCATTACAACTGGTTGGTATTCACACAAACTCGGCAGACATGCAGGGTTCAGGCTGAGGGGGAGGCGGGAGGAAGGAGGTGTGGGGGCGGACAGATGAAAGGTGGTGGAGGGAGGAGGGGAGAAGCACTGTTATTTGGCTAGTCGTTCGCAGGGTCACCACTGCTGTGCCGCAGCTGCGAAATCCTATCGGGGTTCATCAGGAGAACTATTTCATTCTCAACATCTCCCCTCCCTTCACACTATTCCTCATTTGACACTAATATCTACTTTCCAAGAGGAACATGCAGCTCAGTCAGGGGTGACGCACATCTATTGTACCTAGATTCATATCCTGGCTATAGTCGCGCTATATTGTATTTAAGGTTTCTAAGAAGCAAGCCAACAGAACAATTGAGGACTTGGGACCTACAAGAATGGGATACCATTTAAATAAAATGATAATTAATTGGAGTTTTACAGGATATATAAATTTGTTACCTTACACCACCTCTTTATCCACATCCTTACCTTGCTTTTCTGTCAAAGCAACTCTGCAAAGTGATGTATTGTCCATTTAGCCACCAAAACATAGTGCAACACTTCATTCCGAAACAGAATGTGCTTAAGGACGAGTTTGAGAGACTGTTTAGGGTCACAGCCACTCAGGTGTGGAGCTGAGGTCAGCGATTACAAAGGCAACACTCTGCGTCCAGGGTGTCAAGAGAAAATGATCAAGTATAAAGCTGTAGAGAGAAAATCAATGTAATAGTGTGTGCAGACTGGAGGTGACAATGGCCAGCAGGACAATAAAAGTGGGAGCTGCGAAGTACAGCAAAGGCTGGTGAGAGAAAAGGTGGAGGACTGGTGGCGTGGGGGGGTTGAACAGAGACGGCCTTCCTGTGCCAAATGGTCGGCGGTGTTGAAACAAAAATGTGTGCTCCAACAGGAGATGTAACACCTAGCATCAACAAAGGCTGCAGTCCCTTCTGGCTGACCGGCTGAACGTTTGGACAGCTGGCCTCATTAGCGCTAGCATGCTAACACACAACAGGAGGAAGACTCCTACGCAGCTGAGAGAAAGCATTGGCAGGTGGAGGAGGTGAAGAGCTTCCTTCTAAAAGTTTGCTTTCTTCCATAGGTTGCAGTGTGTTGACCACCTAAGAAAATAAATGCTTGTTACCATGGCTTTTACTTTAGGTAAGTCCGTAACCCGAGGCCACAGATCACACCTTTACAATGCCTCCCACACACAGAAACCCTCTATGGATCTGGGTAATAGGGCGCAGTCAATGCAAGCTTAATAGCCTCAATATGGCATGTCTTGCTCACACCTTTCCACATTACATGGTAAGCTCGGCCTCTACAAGAGAAGACCTAATGCATCCTGTGCCAAAGTTCAACTGTAGCTCAATGGTACCAGACAAGCCAATGAGAAATGAGTCTCATTATGTTATGCACTCTTCACCTACACACTTTTGCAACATGCTACAGATTTGTGCTACAGCTGGAAATAAGGGTTCCCCTTGTTAATACCTTATTGAATCACTAAAGTCAAATCCACTAAAATTTCCATAACCTCACCATCGCTCACAACCCTCTTTCAGCCTTGTGAAGTTCCCACAGTCTGCTGAAGGACACTGCCAGACAGTCCATGTCAGATGCACTTATATATGCCTGCTGAAGAGAGCTGTTATGTTATGACACCTACTGACTGGGTGGGTTACTCCCAAAACAGGCCCAACATTACCCCATCGGAGGAGATCATCTGGCCGACGAGTCATCACTAATCTGTCAACACGGTACATGAACCTGTGTCCCTTTCACACAGGTTCATTTTGCACATTCCCTCTTGCAATTGTGTAAACTTTCTGGCACTTAGTGCAGGCCAATGCTATTTGATCACGGCCTTGTTGATGAATAAAACAGTTATTAGAAACTTTAAATCACTGCAAAGTTGTACTTGTACAACAGCAGATGGCTTGCTTTGTGTTTTCGTACACTGAGGCGTGCCAGATAAGAATGGCAGTATCTCAACCTCTGTGGGAGGAGGCTATCTCTGTGCTTGAGGCCTTAGAGGTGTGAGTGACTGGCTTAGTAGTCAAACTTTAGATGAGGACACAGAGAAACATATATAGCCTGTGAAAAAAACACATTACTGTCTAAAGTTAGCTTTTATCTTGATTCATTACCCATAAGGGCATCTGTAAGGAACCCTAAACCCATAGGTCGTATGTGCAGGCCTACAACCCCATACCAGAACGTGCAGGAGTTATGTCTGGAATGTCCAACCAAAACACTTTTCCCCAAGTTTGGCTCTTAAAGAGACAGATCAAAGGGCCTGCTCTCTCTCCCTTTTACTAATTTCAGTCCACTGACTGACACATTTTGTGAGGTCTGCTGTTGTTCTGCTTGTGATTAGACAGATTGACTCATCAAAAACATGAACTATTTGTCTGGCCTTCTACCTCTCTTGTGTCTCTATATTTAGCCTTGGTACAGGCTCCCTCATTGAGGTACGCCACTTATCTCATTCGGAGCTCAGGGTCAGGCAGGCAGCAGTGGAACTACCACAGGCATCCTCAAAGAGTGCAGACCCTGCCGTCACAGAGTCTGCCCTTGCGGCTCTGCAATGCTATTTTCTCAGGGAAGCCAACCACTACAAAAAAACCCAGCTCAAACCAAAGTATAACAAAGCCATGCCATTCAAAACCTCAAGTATGCCGTCTCAAGGTGAGGCGCCTCATTCAGCACTGAGGTAAACGCTGCTGGTTTTGTTAAAACAACAGCCTTCCTCCCACAGAGTCAGGAAGGTCAACTCAAGTGCCGATAACAAAACAAAAGAATTGGGGATTTTTCATGGTTAGCTTGTTCACAGGCTGCCTTAAACTTGCTAGGCCACTTATTTAAGGCAATGGCTGTTTATTTCAGTAGTTAAGAGGTATAACTGTGGACACATAACAGTATCCTTTTACACAGTCAGTTAGCTGTATAGGGCACTAGGGGTCCCAGGAGACTGTTTCCTAGCAAGTATAGCATTGCAGCAGGCGCTAATGCCAAGTCTCACTACCACAAGTGTCTGCCAACCATACCAAAGGAGGCCAGTCATATCTAGAGCCAGTCATATCCTGGACAGCTTGTTCATAGATACATAACACAACATGCAGCTCCAAAATTTCCATCAAATGACTCTTACTCATTGTTCTAAGCTGTGCTGGAGGGCAAAAAAGCAGAACCACTAGTATGTGATATAAAAATAGAACAAGTAGTCGTGGGAATTAGTCACTTTTGATGGAATTCTTTATTTACTCTTGCCACAAATACCACAGATGTCAAATGTTCAATTGGTAGATTAAGGCAGTAAATTCAACAATATATTCCAACGCAGACGACTGGTTGGTATTAATTAATCAAAGTCAAAGCACTTCAACAACCTGTGGAGCTGAGCTTTTCCTGGAATCATTTCAGAGGTGAGCTTGAAGACAATGGGCTCTTGACATCCTAATGATGCTGATTAAGGTTTTAGCATCTGAGCTAATGGGCCTCCGTGGGTCACTCATCTCCCATCTGATGAGCACTTTCCATGATAACACTAATGCTAATGGAGGCTATTGTTCTCTTAATCTGCATGATGGCACTTGGAAGTGTAAAAGAAGTCAGTGGGTGTTAATGAGTGTTAGCAAAAGCAAAAAAGGCTCATCTGCGCCTCAGAGATTGCGTTTCACAAAAACTAAAAATACTAAAGCTTACCTATTATATGCTCTGCTAGCCATGTGCCTTTATTACTCAGGTTTGTTCCTAATAGTGCTGCTATACCTAAATGACACCCGGATAATAGACAGTGTTTCTACTGAGGGGAAATCACAGGCTATGGTATTTCTCTCCAGGGCTAATGAGCATGGTGATGAACCACACACTCTGTTACATTGGGCGTCCTCTGGGAGTTACTGCTTCTGGCTCCTCTCAGCTCTTCTAAATAAGGTTAGATGGGCTGGTAGGGACCAGAGGGTGCGATCACACCACACAAACACTCCCACACACACACACACACACACACATACAATCCACAGCAATGCCCTGGCCACCAAGTTTACACTTGTCTCCAAACCTATGTTTATGTTGGAGGTGAGGCAGCCCCATCCACGGTAATAACAGTAGTACACCTAAGTGAGAGTGAAGAGTGTGTGTGTGTGTGTGTGTGTGTGTGTGTGTTCTGCATGTTAGGCTATTAAAAGGTATGCTCGGCATGTAGACGGCTTTCAATTGTTATAGGTGGTCACATTATTGTGGTTTCTTATCCTTTCAAGGGACACGGTGAACTATTAAACAACTGACACATTCATCAAACACGAAAAGGTCCTAAAATCTGATGCCACCCAAAATAATCCCACAGACACATGCAAGCAAACTCTATGTTACCCTCTTACAGTATCTCTGGACTTTCCCTCCCTCCCTTTGTCCATCAGTTAAGAGGCCTGCTCCAGTTCTCCAACACTCAGCAGTCCAGCGGTGAGAAAATGCCCACCAAGTCACCCGGTCCAGCTATGTACAGTATAGACAGGTGACCGAGAAAGCAGTGATGTAGAAGGTGGGTAATAGGTGGGTGAACAGGGGGAGAAAAAAAAGATGAAGGGAGGAAACATCTGCTGTAGATTCTGGTAAGCAGAGAAAACCTGCAGTCACGCTTCCGACAACCACTTTATTTCTGCTCTCTCTTTAACCTCCCTGCCCCTTCTTTCATGCTTTTTACGGTTGGTCTGTCACAGTTTTTCCCCTTTGTCTCAGTCAGTGCTATTGGTTATCCAGCCTATAAGCCTAGTAATAACAAACTCTGTTACCTGAGCTTTGCAGTGTGTTAAGCTTAATTTTATTTGCCTTGCCAATGACTGCACTGGAGATCACCTAAAACACAAAAGCAAAACCAAAACAACAACACTAATATTTAGCCAGAGCAGGGATCTATGAGCACACACCTGGGTAAACAGTTGTTGCTCTTCTGTTTTAAGTTAAGTGTAAAACCTCTGTAATACCAGGCAGGCAGGCAACCAAACACAAACCTGGCTAATGTTGCATCAGCCTCCGTCAAACCTCATTGGTGTGTCGCAGGCAAAATGAAATGTCCTTGTCACCTCCGCTGTCAGACTCCATTCAGGCTGCAGTTACAGACTGATAGGATTTGAAAGCTGCGCAGTGGTATAATGGTTTCTTCCCCTTTGATTTTGCCAGTTTGTGTCTAGGGTTGACATTCTGAGCGCAGGCTCTGTGAGAATATTATTAGAGCAACTAAAGGTATTCAGCCTGTATAAATGTAGTCAGTTACATCAGTAGCATCAAACTTCATTACATGGCTTGTGTCTTTCTCTAACCACTTCAGCACTAATGACAGTAAAATGAGTGGGTCAGCAGATACTGTCTGAGCCCACATGTGGGAAATCATCAAGTCATGCATTAAGGCTGGACACTGAGCAAATGTATCCAGAATTGTAATAATCACTTGGCATCAACAAGTGACGGTTAAAACTGTTGAGCCTGTTCTGTATTTTGTCAGACAAGAGAATTCATTTTCACATTTCAACTAGACTTTGTGATATGAAGGGTGATTGATAAGTTCATGGCTTAAGGTGGAAGGAAATGAATTCTACAATAAAAATAGGTAATAAAAAATTGTAAGTCAGTATCTTCTAGGGAAGCGGACAATATCGACCTTCTTGCAGTCATCTGCTGCCTCAGAATCAAAGGCTCACCCAGGGAGGTCCATTAGGACATATGGGCACCACTTGGGGAGGGTGGCCCTTCTACAGCATGGTGAGGAAGTGAAATTCAAACATGGCAGAGAGAGAGATGACTGCCTGAAAGCCACAACCTTTAAAATCACCTCTTGTTTATGCACACAGGTCAAACAGCTCTTTCTTCACAGTTATGGCTTAGATCATCACTAAGTCAGGCATTGTGCTGAAAACCCCAGTTGTCTCATTTATTTTAAGTAGTAATTCTGATAAGGCTGTGGTAGTGCGGACTGCAGGAGATGCTAAAAAAAACACACACACACACACATCAGCTCTGCTGAAAGTCAAAAGACAGGGTCAACTTTTAGAGAAGTGGTGGCTAATCAGCTGATCAGCAGATTGAACCAAGCAGAGCTGCACACCCTTGTCATGAGGGAGTTCAAAGAGATTAATTTGCATTTGCAAATGTCCAAAAATCCCACACTGCCGCACAAACCTGCATCCTGTGATCGTAAGTCTTATTTGGTCAGAATCAGTCTTTCTTTATGCACAACTGACTTCTATTGTACAGAACTGTGTTTGAATTTTAGAATTTCTTACAAAGTTTAATCTTCCCTATTAACAACCACAGGAACAACAAATAATGTAATCCATCAATTGTCTATTAAGTGATTTTGAAATTTTCATAAACTTTATAAAAGTGCACACCATAGTTTTTAGTTACACCACAGTAGGTGTGTGACCTTACAGCCGAGCTAAGGCATATAGAGCAATGTATTATGTATACAATATATGCAATGAGCAACAGTGGTGTTATCCAACCTGCCTGCGTTGTGCAGATCAGGATGCACTCTGCATGTTTAAAGGAACCAACTGAATTCCTTTGGTATTAGCAACTACTTATGCATGTTAAATAAATTTGTGCCAAATTTGGCCCCTGAGAGCCCATCTTCAGAGTATAGAGGGGAAAAAGGAAAATGGATTATGTAATCCTAGCAGCTTGTTCAAGGAACAATAAGTCACACTTTCCAAACTCCGTCTGACAACACTTGCTTCAATATTTGTGAAGCTTAATGTAAAAACTTTCCAAGTTATTACATCCAACCTGAGGAACCTGCTCAAACACAAGCGTGTCTAAAAGCTGAAGAGTGTTTGAGGGGTGACGACCTCAGTGGAGTGTCAAAAACTTCATTGACACCTTCATGAAATTGATTCGCTTATTGGAAAAGTTGTTCTTGGAGATAACAGAACTTTTTTTTCTCCACTATTTGGTTCCTTTTTGAAAAAGTATTTTGTAACTGCAGCAGACACAGTTAAGTAAAGAATAAAGGTACAGCTGGGTACAGGTAATGGCACTGATTCAAATGTTATCTGTACCCAACCCTAGGTCTATATTAGGTTAGTGTAGCACAGGGCCGTTGCATTTTAGGAGCAGGTGACTGGACATTCCTGCCTGTATTAGGCTTGACAGTTTACTGTGGAGGAGTGCAGAGTTGGGAGAATTGCACTCGCTTATGAAGAGGGAGGGAGTTACACTGCCAAACAACTCTCCAACTGGAAAACCTCATTAAATCTTGCTTACCTGTAAGTTTACCTTACTACACAGCATTGTTCCTGGCATCAGTAAATTCAGCCCAAACAACCCAGTTAATAAAGGAGACTGAACATTACAGTCATCAGCACTGTCAAGGATTTAGACTATGTACATTAATACAAAGATTACCAGTCAGCAGCGGGAGATGTGCGCACATGAACACAAAAGAGGGCAGAAAAGGTAAACGGAGGGGAATGATGGCAAGGTGGGAGGAGAGGAGTTGCTAATGGCTTAAAAAGACAAAGCTGGCCTGTCACATACAATGCTCATCTGAACTGATGGCTGCCCCCGGGAGGGAGTGTCACAAACTGTCAGAGAGGCTGGGAGAAAGAAAGATGGAGGGAGCAAGGCAGAGGCGGAGGCCTGGAAAAGGAGACATAAAAGGTTGAATTGCGGCTTACTTTTGAAAGACAAAAATCAAATGTAATAATACAATGAATGTAAGAAGCAACCAGGAAGTGACAGAAGAAAACAGAGACAGAAAATAGGAGAGTGAGGGCAATGGAGAACATTTGGGTTAGTGTGTGCATTCTTTGCTTGCCTGCGCCTCAGTAAAGGTCAACCGTTGATGCTGTGTCTCTGCCTGACAGATGTCTCAGTGAGGGGACAGGCCGGAGGGCAACAGGCAGCAGGCACACACACACACACACACACACACACACACACTTGCACACACTTATGGACAGGTGGAAGTGCAGAAATAACCCAGAAGTGCCTTTTTGTTTATTGGTTACATCTAATTTTACAAGCGTTGCGAGTTCCCCATTTATAGCAATCATCAGGTCAGCACACCTCAGTGAAGCCAAGCCTGAGATTCATGTTGACAACCTACTGTGGTTTCACTAATTCTGACACTAACGTGCAGAAGTGCAGCGAGAGCTGTTCCTTTTGTAGGAAATCCTCCTCTTTGTGGCATTTTGACAACAACTGACACCTCTCTCATTTCTCCAGAATGTCAACTCTGTCACAAGACACCCGAGGCCAAACGTCCCGGTCAACCCCTGACACACACACACTCACACACACATACACAGAGGACATAATCAAACACATTGCCTGGGGCTATTGCTCAGTTGTCACAGTGGTTTCTTGTTATTCGTGTGAAGCAGGGAGAGAAAGGGGTTAACGCCGTAAACTTACATCCACAAAAGCTCTTTTGTCATCTCAGTCCTCTGCTAACAGCCCTTTCCTTTCTCCCCAGGCAAAGTGGCTTTGCCCCCGTGTGACCAGGAAGGGTAAAACCCCCCTCTCCCCAAAACGCAACCCTCCTGGGCGACTACAGCTGAAGAGCAGTCAACCAGTGCTGCTCACACCATTACTCTGCTGTTAAATGACCATGAGGGTGGACTACAGGCGGCCTGTCGGATGGACAGCTACAAAAATCTGTCTTGCTTAACCAGGCAAGAACGAGTGGGTACGTGTGTGTGTGTACACATGTTGCAAGATCTCACCTAAAGTGTGTATAAGGGGGTCAAATTAGTGCAGAGTGCCCATTTCTCTGCTGAACACCTTTTCCATCCACTATGACTGCACACGTTATGACCAACACATAAACTATGATGTGCAGAAGAGGGGCGGACAGATGAAAAATCACAGGCTGAGCGAGCGGTGCCATTGTTAATGCACCCTCACAGACAGTGTGGTGCTGATTGGTGAAAGGGCTGAGGCAGCAGGTAAACGCAGGTCGTCATGTATTGATGTATTTATTGATGGGCCCTCTTTTTGTCCATTACACCCAGAGGTGCTGGGATGTGGTGCGTGGGCGTGTGTCTGGTTGCCACCAGTCCGGGAGACCATTAGTTCGCTGTGTCGGAATTCGAAGGGGAGTATCGACAGTCCAGCTGGGACAATCGATAGGTGCAGATCTCTCACTCCCCTCTGCCGTCTATAATAATGGGCCTCAACACTGCTGCTGTGGGACTCTTGTGCTCTATCACCTCTCTTAGTGTATTCCAGCATTGTAATGGGAGAAAAATTAACTGATGCTTTTGTGCAAGAAAAAGAAACACAGGTGAGTCAGCTGGACTTCAATGCTAAATTGATTGCTAATGTGAGAAAACTTGGACTTACTTAACTGCCAATCAAATAATGATGTTATTTTCTTGACTGTGTGCAAGTTATATACAGCTGTCTTGTCCTTTATTGATCCCAAACTCTATTTGCATGGGATTAGAATTACCTGGGGACCCTTAATTTCTAATTTAGGCAAATCCACCATCTGCATAATTTTAACAGTAAAAATTCCATCACAAATTACCCATTTTATTTGGCCAAACAAGGTTTTTTGGTTTTCCTGTGCCTTTTTTCTGCCATTTTCCCAGATGAGATTAATGATTTTGGATGCAAATTCTGAAGGTTCATTGCTCTTGTTCTTCAGGAAGCGGATATTACGCAGGGCCTTGTCAGCAAATTTGAGTAATAAACAGACTTCACCTATCCTGTGCAATGTGTCACACGAAAGACAGATATGAGGTGAGGTAATTCCTAAGTCACATGATGTCGCTAATGCTGCTCCCACAGGAATAAAGCTTTTGTCATGTTCTTTTGTGTCCTGGTCTGATGCTTGTTGCTGCTCCCTGAGGCTGAAAGATGGAGGGCAGCTCAGGGTTTCCAGTATGCGACAGCCAACAGGGCGGGACCTTGATTACCCAAGTACACCGCAATCATTGGACAGAACTCTTGGGACTATCCAATGTGATGTCACCCATAATGTGAAGTCATTTAGCAGGGAACAGCCAGATGTTATCTGGAATAGATTCTCCACTCTTTTTCTTGTCAAGTATTCCCAAGTAGAAACACTTAAGATGCTTATCTGCTAACAGGTTTGTTCTAGGATGAAAACTCATATTTATAGAGTGTGACAGAGTGAAAAATCAGATCAGAACAGCTTTACCATGTCTATTAAATGTTACTCCCAGCAGGAAAACTTCTCACCAAGGACACCCTGCAGCCCAAACTTCTAACTTGAGGCAGCAAACATCAATGGTGATGCAACTAGTCACATTACTGCTGTTATCAGTGTTTGCTGCATTTCCTGACCTGGATTTCCAGTCGTAAGAACTGGACTTTAAGAGCTAAGACATTTGGTTTAAAACCCACATGGATAGAAGAGCAGCTTGCTCTTTGTTTCTCTGACACTACGGTGGCTGAAGTGGGTCAAACAGAGCTGTGCTCTGCCTGTGTGAGCTCCCTGAGGTTCAGGGGGAATTCCACTGGGCAGTGTGTGACCCTGAACACTGGTCTTCCTGTTTGACTGTGGTGATGTGCTCTGTAGCCAAGAGGAAGAGCAAAGAAAGACAGTTCTGTCTAAGAACGAGCTCATCTTGTCACACCACACCACACCACCAACATGAGTGTGACTTGTGTTGATGGTCGAGTTAGAGCCAACCGTGTGTATAGGTGTGCGTGTGTGTGTGTTTGTGTATTTGCGTGCACTGGTGTGCAGCTGCTGTCAGACAGATCAGTGATAACAATCTGGCTTTTAATAAACTCAGCAGGAGTGTGTATGTGTTAGTGTCTCCGTGTGTGCGTGTGTGTGTGTGTGGCTTGCTGAAAGGTCCTGGGCGTGTGATTGATGGGAGCTTTAGCACAGTAAACACATGCGCAGACAAAATTACTCACACACACACACACACGTACTGGAGGTGGGTGGAGAGAGGGGTGGTCATATGCAGCAGTTCTCAGCTAACATTATTCATCCTGTGTTCATCTGTGTGAGCTGAGCCCACCGTTCCCCCATATTGATGAGCAAAGTGGTGTGTATCAGTCCCTTTATTTACATGGCAACTCTCACACACACACACACACACACACACATTACACAGCAGAGAATGGAGGCAATTTAGAGCGTTCTGCCTCTTTTTCTTTTCTTTTCTTTCTCTTTATTTGACTTCTTGCTGGAATTCTTGCATTTGTTTTTTGGATGATGGGGTGATTCAGAGTAAAGAAGGCTGGGAGAGGGCGGCTGAGGAGGAGAGAATGTACGGAGAGAGCAGGCAGGGAGGAGGAGAGGTTATTTTGGAGTCTCTGAACTGTAATCACCACCTACAGCTGCTTCCTCCCAGGTGCTCTAACTGGACATCAACAGAGAGGAGGGGGACAAGAGGAGGGAGAACAGCGAGAGAAGCCTGCTCTCTAGAGGAACAAGAAAAACTCATGTAGTAGAGATGCTGGTGTTAGTCTTGTTTATAATTAGCCAGAATTTCCATTTATCACCGCATAACTAACGTTAATGGCATTCTAATATCTGCCTGATTTTTTTCCACCGCAGACAAATTGCAGAGTGTTTCCGCGGATCTTCTGGTGAGCCCCTGCAGGCAAAGAGGAAGTTTTATCTTAGCAGTAGAAGGAAGTTAAAGGGGGCTATCACTGAGCTGACACAACACTTCCAGTACCTGACAGAGGAGACAGGATGGTGACTACTTTCAGAGGAAGCTATTCTGACTGTGAATTATGCCAGACAGCATGTGACTTGCTCAAAAACAGCCAATGA
>JAPZDY010000013.1:19218964-19235716 GCA_029783645.1 Ctenochaetus hawaiiensis | reverse complement strand
GAGCAGAGGCTGGGGGGATTTTCTTCTTACTTGGCACTTTCAAATGAAGCTGCTGAGGAAGTTGATGAAAAGTAGTGAGATAAATGAAAAATTTCCTCCTCTGCTAAACTCTCACACAACAGGGGAGGACCTTTTAAATGTAATCAGATGTCTTTTAAAACACTGAAGTGGCATGTGGAGCTACAGAGCCAATCCCCACCTCCTCTTGAGCCTCTACTGGAGCCCAAAAACATGACTTGTCCCACCAAACAGACTGTAGCTATATCTAAACTATTGTGTTTTTATTGTTCTCCCACAAACCTACAGCATGCGGTTGAATTCTTTAGTTTCTAGACAGGGTGAGCGAGTCCACGGCACTAAGTATAGTTTAAGTATAGTTTTACCAGGCCAATAAACATGCTCTTCAACATTACATGAGTTGTTGCCAAGTGCCAAGCCCACAACCTCATTTTCCTTATTTGATGGATGATTCATCAAGGTGCAAAAGTGTGTGCGTGAGTATGCTTCGGAAAGAGAGACAGCAAGAGGGAGAGGGAGAGACAGATTAGGGGATGAGACAAATTACTCTTATGATATTGTCAAATAAATAGAAATCTGAGCTACCTGTGTGTTCACTTATTTCAAGGTGTCCCTAAGAAAAACTGTCCCGAAAGCATCAGCCCAAGCTCCCAAGCATGGGTACAAAGCCGTCAGAGCACAAGCCTGTTTATTTTTGCAAAGAATGTTAACACCGGGCACATTCCTCTATTCCCAAATTGCTGTGTTAAATTACCATTGCGGGGAACGGCTGCTATTCCTGAGGGGAGCTGACTGGGGAGAAGCGACAAAGGAAGCTGTAGTACCCCGCCGATTGCAAACACCTGTCGTCCTGCAGGCTGTTAACACCTCTCTGTTTACAGCAGGGAATGGAGCTCACCTTGATCTCAGCTGGCCCTGCCTGCCAAAGACCTGGCATAGCCACTGACCATAACAAGTAAGGCACAACTTGAGGGCTTGCTTAATCATTAGAGACCAAGCAATAGGCCTACCTATTGAAACTTTTTCCCACTATAACAGACTAACCACTTTGAGTTAGTTTCTGCATGGACAGCAGCCCAGGTCAAACTGTCAGCTTGTCATAATAATGTAACAGACACAAGACTGTGACTACATGTAACAACACAAACTTTCCATCTAACTTTACAGAGGATTTCTTTTCAAAAAAGGTGATTTACATGACAGATCACCAGCCTTGTCAGAAGGTGTTAGGAAATGAGCACTTAAAAGCAGACCTTGATGGCTCTTTGAAGCGAATGCAAATGAGGCAAAGTAACAGGAATCCCATCTGTTTGGTTAAAACGTACTTTAAATATCAAATGGGCTGTGTCATTATTAAGAAACGTTCAATAAACCTTGTAAAGTTTAAGGCATAAAAGCAACAAATGACAGATAGAGTCTTAAGGCTCTCCGGAGTAAATAAGACATCCTTGTCTTTCACAAGGCAGAGAAATATCCACACCGTGACAGCGGGACCGTTATCTGAGGTGTGTCTACACCTTGCTCATATTTAACTACACACACGCTCCAGGGACGAAATGAATAGCTGAACACACCCTATAAAAACCAAAATGACAGTGGAAAACATCGACAGCACACATCGAAAAATATTCCAGTCTTCCCGATGGGTATCCACCGAAAAATCACACTACAGTAAACCCGAAAAAGAAAACTCCGTAACCTTTCCTCCTACGATTTACTGTTTTCAGAGACAGAAAGTAGCGGCTCTTACTAAGCGAGTTCACGCATCCGACAGGCTTTCAGATGAAACGGGTTTGTTTTGTCAAAATAACACTGAATTTCCTGCATTACCCCAGTTCCCTTAGGTTACACTGGGTGGCACAACACATGACTTTAAGGACAACACATGTTGTTAGAACCGCGACGAAAAGGCTGGCTTTCACAATAAAACAATTATAAATAGTAACGGATGTGGTAAAATTGTCTGTCCACAGAATTAAGGAAATCCACGACATACCCTAAACAGCCTACTCGTAAATGGAAAGATATAGCAGAAAAAGAGCTGTTAAAAACTCATTTAAGTCATCAAGATTTACATATATATATAGCAAAATGAAATTTACGTGCAAAATACAAAAAGGAGACAAATGTAGTAACGCCGCGTTCTTGGAGATAGCCCTATGGGCTACTTTGTTACCATATAAACACTATTTTCACACCACAGTAAGATTGGAGAAAAGCTTGAGCTCCGCATATCGAAACGCTGATTATTTTTACTCTCAAAAGTAGACAGACTATATGAAAACAGAACAACAACGGAAAAGACTACAAAAGCTGAGTTTGTTTTAAGGTTCGCTCGCGTCCAGCGTCGTACAAGAATCAGGATTCCCAGCGCGCGACTGGAGAGGATCCGCTGTCCTTATATGGGCTGCTCACACAAACAGCGCGTGAGATATTCCTCGTTCTCCGGAACCCCTGTTACCCCATCCATGTCTGTATTACGCTTTCTGTTTCCACTTTATTACATAAAAAAAACCTTCTTAGGACATTTAACGTGAACGGTGTGATTCGCACAGAACTGCAATAAGTTGACGGATGAAAGAAAGAGAGCGACTAAAACGTGTATTACCAAAGTAACTCGCAATTCTTCTCTTTTCTTTTACAAAACACCATAATGTTGCCATCGATAACATAAACCTCATTTAAAGAACAGTGTAGGAAGGACTAAATCAGGCAAAATGCGCTTTGTCAGCCCATGTAGTGCAGCAACAGTGTCCTATCGCTACCTGCTCCGAGTGAGCCAAAGAAAGAAAGAACAAACCAAACAGTAGTGTCCCTTCGCTCACAGAAACGCAAATTATTTGAAATTACGTTTTTGTCGAAATAACATTCGTACCTTTTTATTTCAACTTAAATTGTTTAATACAGATAGTCAGCGTAGGTCCGCAATAACAATCAGGTAGCCTGCTTCCCACAGAAACAGGTCCGAGTTTAGTAGTGGGTTGAAAAACTCGACAGAATGAAAGTAAATCAATGAATGAAGGATCTAAAAAGATCTTTAAAGTATATTAGAATTAATAAAGAGGTATAAAGTAGAGACAAAAGCTGCTCCACTCATTATAGGGTGAGGTGCGTATAACGGTCTCCGGTGCAGCGGACCGCTAGGCGGAGGGAGAGACGCGACCCAGGTATAACGGTACACCACATAGGGCTGTAATACAGCGCTCACTTGCTACTTCCCAGCACTTTCAGTTACTAAAACCTGGACTTATGGGCTGCCAAACTTTTCGGTGAAATTAGCGGAAGACAGAACAGCCTCCGGACCGTTTCTCCGAAAGAAAATCTCCGCGTCGGAAGTAGTTTTACTCACCGTTGTTCCTCCTCGGGTTCGCCTGCTTTCTGCGCTTACACCTGGGGCCATCCGCCATGATCCTTTCGTTGTGTCTAAATGCTGCCGGAGAGTCACCTCCTCTCTCACCCCCTCTCCCCCTCCTCCTCCTCCCTTCCTTTCACCTCCCCTTCTCCGCACCTGGTTTACGACACTAAGCTTTACGACATCACCTTCCCGCACCTCCCCGACCCAAGCTGCCAGTACCACTCATAATAAGTACTGGAAGTGAAAAGGATGATCGCATGTACACTGTACCTGCCCAGCCTTTCACTGCTGTGTAGCAATCTGTATTTCATAAACAAAGATAGGCCAAGGTGATTGTAGGTAGGGGTTGTGTTCGTTTACACTGTTTTTTTTTAAATCACAAACTACAGTCGTTCATGCAGTTTGTTTACTTCATGTTTATTCTTAATAAAATGAAGGACAGAATTTTATTATTAATAATATTTTAATGAGGAGGTGTACAAAAACATGTTTAAAGGGGTAATACTGTGCTTTATTTGGCAATGCATCACTGCCTTTTCTTACACACTTATGCTAATTAATAAAAAACTTATTAATTTGTGGCATAATCAATGTAAATTATATTATGATCAGCACTGTCACATATGACATTTCTACCCAACATACTGACCTACGTGACATATGTGTTGTAAACAAGCAAAGTAATGCACCAGAAAGAGCGTGTGTTTGTGTGTGTTTATGTATGCGTGTTTGTGTGTGTATGTGTGTGTTTGTGTGTGTGTGTGTGTGTGTGTTGAGAGAGGAAGAGGTCATGAGACTGTCATCACTGATTCAATCCTCCACTTAAAGAAAGACTCTGCTGTTCTCCATAGCCACTGCAGCGGTGAGGACACAGACAAACTTCCACATACAAACACACACACTCACACACACACACACACACACACACAGGTATGTCACACAAACACACACAACTTAGCACACTAGGTTCTGAAAAGAAAAAATCCAGAATCACATGTTTGAGGTGTTTCTTCTAGAGGCTTGCAGTGAGAGGAAAAATGAAGTTTATAAACTCAGTACTAAATGAAATGATGCTTGAGGTCCCATGACATGCAATTATAGGTCAGAGGAGTGGCTTTTGCTGCAAGGCTAGGGCTATTCTTGAAGCAGATGACTATAATGTTTCTTGTGCCTGAACCTATGCGAGATGTTGTCATCGTTCAGTTTATAGTGGCAGACTGTGTAACCCAGTTTTGCCTCAAGTTGGCTGTCTTGTTATTGTCAAGACAAGCTGCTTAAAGAGGCCATGACATTTTGTAATCACACAACTACAATCCAAGATTCCACCATATAACCCCTATCTAAATCTTATGTCACAGACATTATTGCCTTGATATAAATCTAACTATTAAGTATTTAGGTAACAAACTCCTCATTGCTTGACAATCAGCATATCATTCAGCTTCATGTGACAGCTTGTATACATAGGATGGCAGATCTCTCGGCTGAATAATTCAGTAGCAGCAGAGCAGTCCAGCTTTCAGGGCAGGCTGCCCAGACAGAGAGTAATAGCTTTAGCATAAACAACACCTCCAAACTTGCTCCAGGTGGCCTCTTCCTCCAAGAGACAGCCTGCCTGAGAGGAACATGGAGAGGGGAGGGTGCCCAGACTCTCCCCCTCTCTCTCTCTGTGCCTTCCCTGATGAAAAAGGCCCCAGAAACAGTCTACATCAGCAAAGATCAATGATGAGACGCTACGCTAACCATGCAGTGTTCCCTGCACAGCGAGCCTGGAAAAATAGGATGCTTGTTATCCAATGGAAAGTCAGATCTTTCACATTTTCCTTGGATCTAGCCACTATTAGCATGAAGTCATTTTTCAGCGTCTGTGGAAAACAAAGAATAACAATTATATGACCACTACTAATATGAAATATCCTGAAGACATCACTGATGTGTTTCAGGGGAACTCAAGTAAAACAGGGTGATTTTTTTTCTCTGGCAAACCTTTGTGTATTTTGTACTGGAGGAAATTCATGCACCAGCAAATGAGAAATACACATAGCTGCTTGTTGTTAGATACCAGGGGGCTTCCTGATGGCTCATCTATGATTTGGATGTATGCAGGGTCAGATAAGTCAATTACAACACATTGATCTCATTTCATAAAAAACCCCACCTAACACTAAAACTAATACCTCAGCTAATAAAGACAGAAGCAGTTCTAATCATGAAAGCCCAGCAAATACCCCCCGAAGAGGACATACAGGTGTTATTCACTTGAATAATGACATTAGTAATAAAACTGAGATATAGTCTTAACTAAAATGGGCCATGAAATACAATCAAAGGCTAACTCCTGCTCTTCCTATGGGGAGTTGAAACTGAGGCGAGGAGGGGGGAGAGAGTGAGGGATAAGCAGCCATCCTCCACTACATTAAGGGATCATGCTGCTCCCTGAAAATGAGTATTGATCCTCTTAGGTCCAGGATCGTTTAGGAGATTAATGTGAGTAGTGGTTGAGTTCCATGGTGCTCCACGCAGGACCAGGGGATCAGCACAGTGGGCTGACTGAGCCAGAGCAGCCTGTTGGTTGGTGGGGACAGAGGGGCTGGTGTACAGTTTGGGAGGGAGGGGTGCAGCTCTGTCCCACATATCCAGCCACAACCGCACTCACTCTGTGCCATCTGGGCTGTCAGCTAAGAGAATCAGCTGGATGTCTAGGGGGTCAGAGGGGTGGGTAAGAAATGAGGGAGATGGTGAAAGGGTGTAAAACAGAAAAAGTCTGGGGGAAAGCAAAAGAGCTCGGAGTATCAGAAGCAGGCAGGATGGATGGAAAGAAAGCAAATGGGTGTGGAACTGAGGAAACGAGAGTAGAGGAGAGGAACAGAAAGTGCAAAAAGGAGGATGACAGAAAAGGTACACGTTGCCCTGCTCCAAATAGAGAAGAGAAGCAGGAGGCAGTGGCAGTGATAGAGAGAGACACAGCAAAGACTAAACTACTTAATCTCTCCCGAGAGACGGCAGCTAAATGTGAGGTCCTTCTTCTCCCTGTTCCACAGAGCAGCAACCCCCACACAACGCTAGCTCTGTCATGGTGCTTTGCTCAGCTGTATACAAGGCAGTTATCTAGCTAAAAGATACACACGCACACACACACACACACACAAACACACATTTAAAAGTGTTCAAGAGGGGCCTTCAATGCAGCTGATACTGTAGAGATGAGAAATATCAATTTCAGCCTACAAGTGAAGCACCGCACTGTACAAAAAAAAAAAAAGATGTGAGAATAGAAACAGACTTGGAAGGGAAATCCAGATTTTGATTTATCAGCTCTTCTACTTTTAACAGTCTGGCTCACAGCAAATAAACAGATCTTATTGCAAGCCTGAGAATTTTCTCATGTCTCTCTTGTAGAGGTCAAGCCGGCCCCCTGGGGAAACTCCTGAAACAAATATCAGCCAAAGTATTCAACAGTGGTTGAATGCATGCTGTCAGAGTCTGAAACCCAACAATGAAATGTTTTGAGGACTAGATGTCAATCTCTCGATTTTTCTCCACTAAGCCTGAGTATTCATAACTCACTTCCGTCGTCATCTATGGATTTTTCTCAAGACAGGAAGTAGCTGACACACTTGTTGAAGTTAGCCACACCCTAAACATCTTGGTTAGGAGGAGAGGTGAATAGGACAGAACCAAAACAGTCACCCAGACATTCTGACGCAGATTCAGATTCAAGATCCAACAGTTAAGATTCTTTAGTCATCATTTTACCAAACAAAGTTGTGGAATGAAATACAGTTGTAGTCCCCTTATGCTATTATTAAACCATAAAACTATGTTAATATGTTAATGATTTTGTGAAAATGAAAATGTTTGATGAAATTTAATGAAAATGAAACTCCTTTAACATGATCAGTTTTAAAATTACAATACTTGTATGTTTTGATTTCCTGCTGATGTTTTATCCACTACACTTCAGAGGGGATGTGTTCTTTTAACTCTGTGACATTTTTTTAGGAACTGCGATTTCCTCTTACTTTACATGTTTACATTTTACACACAAAACACATGATAAGTTTATGAAATGTGATGTATTTCATCTTTACATTAAATTGCTCAACAGTATCAGATTGAGTTTATATGTAAAAACTGTAAAAATGTAAAACTTGCCTTGCCATAACCAGCTGCAACAATAAAATGCTGCATACACTGAAAATGCATCACAAAGAATAACCTATTGATATTCTGTTAAATACAGGAAAACACAGTTGAGGAGGGGCCACTTTTTCTGCTTTTACTTTTACTTCTGATTTTTTTTAAGTAATACTGTTATTCTAGTATCATTGTCAGCCTAAGAATTTTCCTTAAGTTTATGAAGCTGTGGGGCATTTTGCTCAAATTCTGATTGTATGACTATTGTAACCATCATAATGTGCCTTGTAAAAAGTTCCTAGAACAAACCAAGATCTCCCCTCATGACATCATAAGGGTTATTTTCTTAGATTAAAAAAAACCCCACCGGAGCCGCAGAAGACATTACAGAACTCTTTTTCCAGACTGAGTAGGACTCCCTATAAAAAAAATTAAACTGATTTTCATTTGTGAGATTGGTGTAATTTACCTTTAACCAAAGGCAAAACTGCAGGGAACAAAAATGCTGTTATTTTATTTCCTTTCTCTTTTTCTTTCTTCACCTCATGAGTCAAAAATTCAGAACCCAAGGGGGTTTGGCATACAACGGGAGTAAAGATGCACCCTCTGACACCCAGAGTTACCCAAACAAACACAAACTCCCCATCTCCAATGATTCCACAGGGGTGGGTGGCCACGGGGCTGAGAGCTCCTGACCTGTGGGTGAACGTAACGCTGCCTGTCTCCTCGGCAGGCCAAGATATATACTTGTTTTGGCTAGCTAGACGTGTGTGTGAAGTTACTGTAACACATGCACGTACGTACACATGAGTACACACACAACCTCAGTGCTTCAAACCTGCTTGCCTCAGTCTCCTCCCTCCTCTTTTGACTGTCAAAAGGAGACAGCCATTCTCTGGAAAGCCCATAGTAAATTTATACTGTATTTATTGGAGCGACTGTTGCATTTTACTGTTCATTTGTCCTTGTGGCTGGAACAGCATTTGTGCGCCCTGCAAAGATGTCAAATTCAGTTTATCAAGACGCTATTTATCAAGACATCTTCTCTCACAGTTGAAACCGGTGTGTGGTGAAATAAAATATGTGAACTGAGGTGTACTGCAGAAGCAAGATGATGTTATTAATAAGGTGATGCAGCCTCTGACTTCTGCTTCTATCTATTCTGAAATGGTTTGTCCATTTCCTACCTGAATGGAATCTAAATTAGATGTGGTAGTCACTTATTTATTCTGCATTATTAAATGGTTGTGTAACCCAGATTTAAAAAATGCACATTATCATCCAGTGAGTTCTGCCCATGCAGATAGCCTCTGTTTTTGTGTGCCAAAGTTTTGAGATATCTGTCTGTGGTGGAAGTAAATGGACTTTCAAATTTAGCACTGCAAAATGATCTCATTGTGAAACTATTCATCAGAACTACTTCCTATCAATGAAATTAACACTGTTCACAGCATGCACTGTGGTCTGTCATAGGGGACACTGTTTGTGTAAAGAGTTGTTACTATTGATTCTCTAAAAGCATTATTTATTGATTCTTTTGGCCACTTTTGGGTATCAGAACAAACTGAAAACATCATGGTGACATATTTTGCTTTTAAAGTTGTAATTCTAAATCTGCAATATATTTTCATATTCACACATTTTTCAGACATGGAACAATGTCAGCATCAATTTTAAAGTAGAGTTCTTATCACCTGGTGAATGTAAATGTTGTACAGTTTCCTTCTTAGTTCTGTTTTTGGTCTCAACCAACTCATGAGAAAATATCTGTTTCGTTATTTGCATTATGTTCCACCATGTGCATAGCAGATAACCTAATTGCTGACAAATTTAGCGTGCTGTTTAGAGGTGGGGAGGTAGTGTGTAGCTCCCTACATGGGTTTTAATCAAAGTTCATGAGAGCAGTGACAGTCGGCCATATTAGCAAAGTTTTTGGTCATTAATCCAAAACAATGAGCTAAAAGAAGGAGGCTGAGTAGAACTAAGGAGAGAATACACAGTTGGGTAATAACTTTTTTACTGAAGTTTGTTACTTCAAGAACTAATTCACATTTAATTTAACTGATGTCATTCACGTTCATTGTAATGGAGTAAAGGAAGATATCTCATAGATAAAATCTGTGATCTAAAGAGCCAGGCTAATAAAAGTGAAACTACAGGCGTGGTTATATAGCCCTTGAGGTGTACGAGTGTTTTAGATTTTTTTCAGTATTTTTTTCTTTTTTTAGTTTTTATTTTGACTTACTTTTTCATTTCACTTTAAAAAAAAGTACCATTGGTAGCTCACAAAACATGACCTCACTTTTCATCGATGACTGGTGTGACCTTTTAATGAGCACTAATAGGTTGCATTCCCTTGTATGTTTTTGTGTGTACATCAGATTTCCATTACATCTGAGACTGTGTGGTTATATAGGCACAATAGGTGTGAGCCGATTGAATAGTGTGTGGGTGGTATATGTTTGTGTATGTGCTTATGTTTCGATTCGTGATAGACCACTGCTGTTTTTACTGGATGAATATGAATAACATACACCTACTCTTTTCCCACAATCACTCATGGAACATCAGAACATTTTTCTTTGTACATGAATAGCGGCAGAGCACTATAAATGAACATCCAAAATGCCAGCCAATTACTGTGGTGTCCCTTTACTCAACCTCTCCATATTAAACCCTGGATGTCAAACAGATTGTCTCCGCTGCTCCGAGCAGCCTGCGCTGTGAAACAGTTTTCATTAAGGGAGGATTGCCATGGGCCTTAGGCTGGCGGCTTAATGTAATTTCACAGCTCAGCGTCCATGCGGCCACTTCAGGGTCCGACCATGGCCACCCACACCTTTACAAGAGCCAGCAAGAGGTGCTGAAAGGGTGACGGGCTGCTTGTAAGTTTTAGGAGCAAAAAGGGAGCCCTAAAATGAAATTCCAGCACAGGAAATGAGTGCAATAGTAACATAACAGCCTGTAAGGCTTTGGAAATAAACATGAACAGAGATAGCCCTAATTTAGTCTTTGTAATGAAGTGTTCATGAAGAGGAAACTAATTCAGCAGTGGATATGTTCAGTAATCTGATGTGGAAAGGTTTAAAGAAATCGCGTGGGATTCTCACAGTTATATTATGGAAATGATGAGTGATGCATAGCAAGATTTGGTTTAAACACTGAATTCTTCTAAAGCTTTTACTGGCTGCTTTTAAAAGGACAGTGTTATGCATGCATGAAAAATGGTAAAAAGCTCCCATTGAAGGCTAGAATAAAAGCATCTTTAAGGAAGAAAATTGCATTAAATTCAGCTTTTTAATTATATACAGATAATTAGAAAGATGTTCAGATGGGCTGAATTTACATCACAAAATCACCACATATGTCCGAACTTACCAGGTCTATTAGATGCTGAGCCTATGTATTGGTATTGTTTTGTCTTAGGTGTGTATTCACGTGTGCAGATTTGCATACATACGTTTTAACTGTTCAACCCTGTCCACCTTTTGAGCACCCACCCCCAAAGGTGTCAGCCAAGCGTGCACCAAAAGTCCCTATTAGAAACATGTGGAGAGCATCACACATCAATGTGACATCTGGACAAAACTGAAAGTGATATAGACTAGTGTTTCATTTTCATGTTTTACAACTTTGGAAAGAGCAAGAGGGCCTTTACTTCATACCTTGGAAGGGAAAGGAGGTCCAAAAAGAAGCAAAGCCAGGTTGCTGCAAACCTAACATGCAAATACACATGCACAAACGTTAGAACACACACAGTGAACTCAGCCAGATAACCAAACAAAGACAAAGAAAATATTAAAATATTATTTTTAGGCTACCTTCCCTTATTTTGCAGATCTTTTAGCTGACTCCATTTTTCCATAAGTCTCTTTTTTTGCCCCACGTGCCCTGAGATTCGTTGCTTAAAGGAGCCGTTTCTCTCTAAATGTCAGACAAGGAGATTTATATAAATTTGAAGTTTGAGCATTTCAAGATTTATATCATTCTCATGTCTATACTGTCAAAAAGAGGCTAACCACAGGAGATAATGTAGTATTTAGGAGGTTGTGTGTTGGATTACTTCTTACTTGACTATATCTGGAGTATTTTTGTTGCCATAAGGTTGCCAGACAGCCTACAGAGACACCAGTAAATCACTGTGCTGGCCAGCATGTAATCCTTAATAATACCAAATATTAAAAATTTTGCCCTTCTTTGTACAGATAAACAAACTGGACATTATATGTTAATTAATGAGCTTTAGGGATGTTGGACAGATAGTATTGTGCATTGGGACTGATCCAGACATTATTGTTTCCCCTGTTTTTATTTTATGCTAAGCTAAACTCGATGACTGCTGACTGTGGCTACAAATTTATTTAACAAACAAGTTACGTAACTTACCTTAGGAAATCACGCTGTATTTTTCAAAATGTCAGTCTACTCTTTTTATGAATGAAGCAGGATTCAAGACACGCTTTGTTTTGCTTAGCATTGATATTAGAAAACCGGCCAGTTAATTAGTTCAAGACTATCCCTTCCAGCACCTCTGAAGATCACTAATTAACTAATTTAAAAATGACAGGCTTACCTTGTCAATTGAGCAGAACTTACAGCTATATTTTCATAATCTGTTTCATTTTTTATAGCATCTATAGCTAGCATGATCTGTTGGATCAGTTAGAGGGGTGAAAGGTGTGTTGATCAGAAAAACTGTTAATTTCACTGTGATGATAAAACTCAGAGAATCTTTGAGTATAGGTCATACAAATGAAATAGGCTACAAAGTGTTGGTTACATGATCTTTAGTAAGGTTGTGGTAACTCTTTCTCTGTTTCCAGTCTTAATTCTAAGCTAACTAGCATGTGCAGCATCGTATTTACTGTTCAAGCATGAATGTAATACTGATCTTCTCGTCACATACTCAATTTTAATATTTTCCAAAATGTTGGCCTATTCTTCTGACATCACCCTTTTGAAAATTCCCCAGCTTGACACACTGATTTGTCACATAACCATTAAGTCACACACAGGGATGGGAATTTCATTTTGTCAGACATATTACACCTAAGGCAGCTCTACCATCTGCTCATAATTTAAAGCCCTAACTTATTATAATGTTGTCAGGAGAAGGTTATTTTAAATAACATAAAAACAAAGCATACAGGTATAATCTTCGTCTATATGACAAGAGCAAAGTCTTTACTCAAACAACGGATGACGCGGTAAATGAGTCAAAAACAATCAGTCCAACCTTTGCATTATGAGTCACGAACAAGAGACGCTCATGCTTATTCAGTGTGTCCACTGAGGTGTGCAGCCTCTTCATTTAATATTTCCATAAGGTTGCATATGAGTGTATGCCAGGCAACCCCTGTAATAAGGAGGTAATGTATTCTGCGCCAATGGCAAAAAGGTACGCTTGAAACATCCCTCACAGGAGCAGCAGTTTTCAACTTGACAGTGGACACATACATAATTAAGCCAACTAAAAAAATGAATATTTCATCTCAAAGCATTTTCATCTCCAAACATCAAAACACCTCAACGTCTCACATAATGAGCAAGGTAAATTACTTTTATTCACAGAGGGAATACGCAACAAGGAATGCTCAGTCAAAGAACCTTGCTTAAAAAATATATCAGCTTGAAAAGAAGAAGGAGAACTTATTTTTGCATTTTGCCAGCAGTCTTTGTGTCTTTGGAGGAACTGGTTGTTTTAACATGCAAAAAGAGATCGCTCTCGATTGATTGCCCAAACCTTTTTTTCTAAGGTGTAATTGTGTTATTATGTTATATTACAGCGTCAGCCTTAATGCTTCTCGGCTGATCTGGCTATAACTCATACTGACCTGTAATTCATGACATGTCATCCATGTGTTGCCTGAGGACTTTTGGGTTTGGATATGTAGGCAAATGCCAATGCAGGGGAGAAATTATTCCATAACCTTGCAGCAGTTGAATTTTACTAGTGTGGTTTATATAAGTGCAGCTTTTGCCAAATCTTCTCCATTTCTGTGATGGAATAGAGGCTCTCAAATGTCTAAGTTTCCAAAGAATACATTGTAAATTATATTGCAGTAGCTTCAGATGGCTGTGTGATACTGAGGGAAAAGTGCTGTGCATAGGGTACAGCAGCACCACGCTGAAGAGAATTACTTTGACCGTCAAACCTGACTCAGACTGGCTCCCTTTACACCTTCATAGATGGGAATTAACCTGCAGCAGCTTGAAACGCTTTACTGAGCGCTGGTCGATACTGTCATTATCCTAAAGCAATTCTTAATTCTATTTGGCCCTGAGCTAAAGATCCTTGTATTGATCACAAATTCGGGATGCCACAACTACTTTTTTCTATAGTAAAGACCTCTCTGTGTGTCAGAAAAGAGCTCTTAGCCCATAAGAAACCTGGGCTTAAACACTACTGAACAGTAGGATATAATTTTTGAATCTTTAAACATATGTTTCATAGTGGCACCTGAGGATTTATTTAAGTGTTGCAGACATGAGGCACATGTGCTGGTGAGTGGCACCTTGGTGTTTCATCAAGGGTTACAGAAAAGGCAACTCTCTTTCATATCCTGTTTTGGGAGATGAGAAGTGTTGATATCACTCTCTGAGCACTATCAGCATGAAACAGAGCCTTTCAGATGAGCAGCAGCCATAACACCTGTACCGAAGTTCCTGATTACATGTCTTTGTTCTCAAGGCTTCTGTCACTGCTGCTGCCTCTCAGCATGTGTGTGACAGAGACTAACAAAGAGACAGAAAGAGACAGAGAAATCCTAAGTAGCAAGAAACTGAGCGCATCTTTTTCTGTTTCTGTCTGCCTGTCATATGCACACACACACACACACACACACAAACAAACACTCACAGGCAGAAAGCATCGCCACCTGCCACAGAGTATACACCGAGGCCTGTGACAGTGGTTAACAGAACAGGACATGTGTAGCCCCAGGTGACTCAAATTGCAAAACTAACAACACCATGCTTCAATGCACCGGGAACGTGGTGTGAAATACCAGTAAACAGGGTGCTGTGTATGTGTGTGTCAATTCACATGTACATCTCTAAGTGTGTGTTTACGAGCATGTTTTTGCGTCACAACAGATTAATCTGATTATGAATTGCAATAATTAATAAAGACATTTATGTGGTTATAGAAGAATAAATAGAAAACAAACAACATGAATCAGTGCTTATCCTTAGCACTCTTGATTATTAAAATTTCTTTTAATATTGTAATAATAATAAAAATATTAGTAGGAACAGTTGGCTATGTGAGAGTTTTTTAACCATATCTATTGGATATTTCGGCACTGTCAGATAGTTTACCTGAGTAAATGGCTCACATGTTGCATTGTAATCTAAAATCCTCGTCTTTACTTGAGTACTCATATTCCCTCCCACTTATTTAATTTTATGTCATTACTTTTCTGAGAAGATTTTTGTTTGTGCAATTAGGAGGCAAAACGACAAAAATGTATCAGTTTGGACCCTTTCTGAATCCCACCAACCCGGTTGCTGTGGTTAATATATAGCCTTTTGTCCTGATGCTAACTTATATTATCTGTATAAATTTAAAATGCAGCTTAAAAATCAACATTGTGAAACAGGGCCCCTTTACTGGACAGAACTTAGTCATTAGTGGGAGCACCTAACTTTGGCAGGACTTTGTCCCTTCAGCCATAGCAGCAAAAAAAAGTTCTTAATGTGATAATTTTTTAGCCTCAGGCAGAAGATGATGAGTTGGACAGCTCTTATTACACGAATGTGCAGTTCAGCTCTTTGAGTGATTATGAAGAAAGTTTATAGATAATAACCTTTTTTGGTATTTCAGTTTCAGATAATTGAAAATTGCAAGCCTTCACTGCCTGAGAAAATGGACAATATCTGCTTTTGTCAATTGCTACCTCCTTTTGAAGGTCTCACCCAAGGAAGTGCAAAAAGACTCTGTGGCAGCATTAAAGGAGGGTGTCCCTTTTTACAACACTGTAAAGACAGGGATGCCCAATTTGTGCTTGGCAGAGAGAGATGTCTGCATGAAGGCCAATGTCGTACATTTTCACAGACAGTGTTGTTACAGTCCTGTGAAATACACAGAAAGAAAAAGCTATAACCTTCAGACTTTCTACGTAATCTCTCAAAGAGTTGAACTGCATGTGCAACAAGAGCAGCATAGCTCATTATCTTCTCCTACATGGCACAAACTTATCAACCTCCTCACATAGATATGTGGACATATGTTGGTGTAAGTGCCTGTATGTATATATGAGTGGGGGATACATGTAAGAGCAAAAATGTATAGTATATCTGTGTGCTTTTCTTTGGAGACATTACTTGCGTAGGCTTTTGGATCAACTTTTCTTCAAGGGGAACCTAGGACCATCGATACAAATCCATGCAAGAGCGGTGCATAGCCAGCTGATGTGGGTTTCTGGTGCCCTTTGTGGGCTGAAGTCCTGGGCAGATCCAGCCTTGGCTCTTACGGGGAAAATGCAACAACCACCATTAAATAAAATACTTAAAATCATAGAGGTTCTTATCTGATACACTGGATTCCTACACTGATATTAACCTCATTAAGGAGGTTTGTTTCCTGTGGCAATATTAGTTTACAATTATAAGGTTTCTTTGTGAGTGTAATTTAAAATTCTGTATTCCCTCTATTCTGTCTCCAGTGCAGCGTATATGACAAAGCAATCCCTGCACAACCTTGCATAAAAATGATGCCATATATTCTCTACAACGAGGCACACAAGTTTTAGTTTTGTAAAAAGGAGAGACAACTTCTGTTGGATGGTTTGATATCAGAATTAGTTTTAAGAGCGGAGAAGATTGTCGTAAAAATCAGCCATAGCTCATCTAGATACAACAATTTAAGCTGCTTTATGTTGATGCATTAGTAAAAAAAATCCAATAATATAGTTCAGATTAGCATTACTACTGGCAGAGGCAATTTTGTCTACCTAATGAGTGGACCTATTTTTACTTTTGACACTTAAATCGCATAAAGTGGTTCTGGAGTAATACAACACTGCACACTATCTAAATGCCACTCCAGTTTAAAATTCAATATTAGGACCCTCAGTTAAGTATTTTTACTCTGTGGTACTGCTATTCTCCTAAAAAATAGGAACCGAATGTTTCTTCCTCTAATTATTCTATTGCTCGTTCGTGTGAATATGAATATATAAAATAAAAATAAAATCACTTGCGTGTATAATATTGGGTGTATGTGTGTTTGCTCGCAAGCA
>JAPZDY010000013.1:19185865-19214820 GCA_029783645.1 Ctenochaetus hawaiiensis | reverse complement strand
AGACTTGTAACGACTGTAATGTCAATAACTGCAAATGAACAGAAAAACTTATTAATGCTCTCAACCACTTACTAGAAAAAAGTAAATGTAGGGTTATATTAAATATAACTTTAGATCACATAGTAATCAATGAACATTATGCGCTAGTATCTACCTCAAAATACACTAGGGTTAGCTGCTGTCAATGGATTAATTCGAAACGGGAGCATTACCCCTTCTCTCTAACAATTACCAAAAAAATGATAAACTTTCTTTTAATCAATACCAAAAAAATGTTATCAGCCTATATAACTATGTATCAAAAATTGCTGCAGTCAGTAACTGAAATGTTACGTTATTCTTAGTTACAGAGGCTAGCAGTTCCCATTACTTCCACTATAAAAGAGAAATTGATGGGATTAAACAACATATTTATGCTTTCTACAGCCACTTTCAAAATGCTAGTTTGGTTGTGTGGACTGAGTGATCAATGACTATTATTCTTAAATATATACTGAAAATTGCTGAAAATGAAGTCACCTTAACTGACTGTTCCACTTGTAACCATTCATACTGACAACCCGAAGCTGTTTGGAACTATTTAGAGCTACATGAACCACATGACTGCGTGGCGGTGAGATCAGAGCGTGTTGCAGCTCTGTTTTTCAATGGCTCTGCTCCTATTATTTTTATGCATGGCACCTGTAACTTGGGTGAACTGACCCTTTACAGACTAAACCTCATAAAATGCTGCACTCTACCTTACTCACTATTTCTGTTTGCCTTGAAAGAAATCTGTATGTTTTGTGTTATGTAAGATCAGGTCACTCCAGTTAAGCAGAACAGTGTAAACAGGCCATTCTGGTCATTTAAAGTATATATCAAAATATGAGACATTACCAGTTGGCTCCAGTTCATCTAGTAAATTACACTGTAGTTCCATTCATTTCACATCTCAGAGCAGCTTACTGTTCACTCAGAAAACTGGTCTCAATAAACATTTTTGTGAATTCTTTTTTTTTTTTGCAGACTCAGGGAAGCTTTTCACCCTATAGATGAGTCAGTGCGAGGAACACCCCCCTTTCCTACACTCACACAGAGCAGTTTCGAAGCGACTTCCTCTTTTATCTCACAGCTCACTGTGGGAAATGTCTCACACTTTAAGGGTCATCGAATACAATGAATATGAGTTACACTGTCAGATATCATTTATCACCCTAATATGAGTAAGGGGTTGGCATGTAAACCTGGCATCCAATGTAAACACATGCCAAGGGACCGACTGGAGCGTTTACTTTGGCCCACGAGCAGTTCTAGTGTGGTTTCACATGTGGCTAGATGAAGAGGGTGGAAGCAGGCAGAGGAAACTTAGATGCTTGTCTAACATTTCCGCTCAATCATTACCAAGATCATGTTACCATAACACACACAAGATTTTTTTTACCCAGGCGCCACTCATAGCCAGACTTTGAAGTTACACTCCAAGTAGTAGGTAATAATAAAAAAAGTCCTGAGTGTTCCCAAGTCTTGTCAACATTTGCAAGGGGTGCAAGACAATGCAGCTAAACAGTCATTTTGTGTGAAGTGACTTGAAGGCTGGACACAAGCCGCTAACGACTGATTTTCTAAGTTGAAAATTACTGAAAGGCTTTGCCTACCTTTCAAGTATGGTGTCCCTACATAATGGGCACAATATAGGCACTAAAAAAGGGAAGTAATATGCAGCTCTCCTCTGAAAACATTAGGCCTAATATATGAACTAATTTTTTACTGAAGCTTTCAAAGACTGAATCCTTTTGTGTAGGTTTTGAAAGAAAACACAAAAATTCTGATATAAATTTAAAAACCCATCAGCCGATTTTAAGCCTAATTGAATAAAACTGTTGAAGTTTCCTTTTTTTAGTTTTACCTGAATTATAAGCAGCCGATATGTTTCCGACTGTTCAGTGTTACCCAAAGACGAGTGGAGAGGTGAAGTACAAGGAAAGTGCATCTCTAGTCTGAATAATGAATGGAGACCATATTGTGGATGGAAAAGGGAGGATGTGGTTCACTAATAGTCTGGTGAACATTTCTTTCTCTGCTAAATTGTTGGTTTTGCTAGACTCTTGTTTCCAAGAAAAGTTAATGAAAATTACATGTGAAGCTTAATGACTGACTTTTGCAGGACTTGTAGGCTGCAGGCAGCAGCTAGGACATATTATTATATTAGGCTGCTCCTTTGAGCATTAGCATAGTTCCTGGCTGTGTTCCACTTCCAGCAAACCATTTTGTTCGCTGTGTGCATAGTAAAAAATTTTGTCTGGTGACAACATCATAAGAGGTTGATGAAAGTAGACTGCAGCATTAGACCTGTAAAGTCACTTGGCTTGTTGCATTCAGATCTGTCATTTCACTTAGTGTAATGATATATTTATAATACATCATAAGTCTCTTCTAAATCTAAAAAACAAACAAAGCCTTTTTTTTTAAAAGAGTTAAAAAAAAGACTAGCTTTTATGAATCTGGGTATGGTAAATCTGCCTCTCCCTTATTACCAGGATGAAGTACCCTTGAGGAAGGTCCTTGAGCCCAAACTGTTCCAGCAGCCAACAACAGATGAGACAATGGTTGTACAGGCCGGTTTCAGGGAACTAAAAGTGTAGAGCTGGTGTTACTGTAAAACACCGCTTGTGCTCAGTGAATAAAGACTTTCAAAAAAAAAGGAAGTTGTTTTCTGTTACAATCATGAAAACGTGGTTAAGTGGCTAAACCTTCAATGAGAGTTATTGCTCTCATGGGTTTTTCATCGTTTTCGATTTTTATGTAGGTATTTTTGGTTTTTGGTCTGGAAATTCTTCCAGCTTGTTTTTACAGAAATGTTTAATCTGTTAAATTTGTGTTACAGTAATGAGTAATGCTTGCCAAATGCAAAGAAAGAAAAATTTTTTTTAATGGTTTTCCAGATTTTTTTCTAATTCATTGTCAGTATATGAAAGCAAAAATGTCTTTCCTGTAACTTACTGTCTCCTGATGAAAGAGCTATATGATTGACAGAAATTTAATTTAAAAATTGAGACATTTTAACCAAAAGTGCCAAACATGAAACATGAAATAAAATTATTAAATCATTGTAAACTGAATATCAGACAAAATAAATCAATTCGGTAAATAGGTTTTAGATTGTCAACACTTGACTCTCTGTTAGCCTGCAGAGATGCAGGTCAGGTTAGATCCCAGTTAAATGGTTCAGAATATTCAAAGAGATATACATTTTATTTACGTCTACAGGCCCAATTTTCTCAATAAGCTTTAAACACTAGGGAAAATATAAGTCATTTTGGGCCTTGGCGTGTTTATTCTGTCTGAGACAGACTCATGAATTTGAAACCCAAGCCCAAGCCTTGTCATTCCTCTGCGGTCCCTCCTACCCCAGCTATGGCACGTGCATGAAAGACAGCAGGGAGGTGTTCACTTTCATTCCCTGGCCGCTTCCCAAATAGCTTGTCAAACCCACTGCTCATTTCTCTGCTCGTCCCACCCGCTGTCTCCTCAGCCTCTCATCCCTCTGTGTATCGTTCTTGCAAACACATTTGCGTGTCCCCCTTGCTCCATCCCAGAGCTATGATTTAGGCGTCATGGTTGCTCCCACTCCCTCCCAGCCCTGGATCAAGTTACCCTGCCATTACTAAGTCGTTCCCCCTGCGAGGGTGCTCCATGTCAGGCATAGCGGAGCCTGCCTGCCTGCTTGCTGCCTGCCTCCACGGACCTGCAGACAAGCACAGTTCAACCACAGACGCCCCTGGTCAGTGGAGTCGCTCCAGCTATGGCACAGACTCGCTGGAAAATTCTGCAGACAAGCGAGTGGCGGGCTGCGGGGTTAGCTGTAGTTTCAGAGCTGTATTTTCAATTTTGCATGAGATGAAGGAAACTCCAGCACAAATGCTGCTTTCATCTGACAGTAGGAAAAACAGGTTAGATTAGAAATCTTTTCTTGTTGACTTTACCCTTCCCCTTACACCCACAAACACAAGAGTTTACAGGCAGGGTTTTGAGCACCACAACAAGCCCAGCCCTTCCATGCGTCAGAAGTCGACCGATGATTTGTGGGCCTCATCGTTTTATGGTTATGTAATGTCGGTTCCCTTGACGAGTAAAACCTCTTGTTAAACCCCACGCCTCCATATTCCCATAAAAGTGAGTGATGCAGGCGGTGGTATGAGGGCCTTGCTACCCCATTAAGGTTGGTCTCTCTTCCTACAGTATGTGTCATGAGACTGGATGGGATCTGTCCACTTGGCTTAGCCTAAGCATGACACTGCAGAAATTTCACTGGCTTGGCTTTATCACTTGATTAACGCACGCTGAGTAAAACCAGTAAATCTTCTGAGGAATTGTGGGATCCTATAGGTCTAATTTATGGGAGTCAGTGGAGGGAAGGTGTATACCTGTGTCTCTGCCCATGCCCTTTCATAAAGTGTAAAATTTTATAGAGGCAACAGCATCCTCCACCTATTAAGCCTGTTGTGCACTCTAGTGGAGCCATAACTCCCTTTCAGCTTTTGCCAAGCTTTCAGCTTCTCTGTAATTTATTTAGGTCTGACATATGGCTGTCCTGTGTGATGCAAGTTAACATATCGCACAGGAAGACTCGCTCAGGCTAGGCTAATCCTTTCTAATTGAAAGGGAGGCAGCGTTGTGGGCCAGTGGCTTGTATGTCGCTCATCTCTCTGCTTGTTTTACAGTAATGAGACATCTGGGGCTGGAGAACAGAGCTGTTTGTAGAGGGAGAAACAGCTCCTGAGCCTGAGGGCCTGTAGGGCTGTCACAGACAAAACAGAGCTGACTGCATGTTTACTCCTGCCTGTATGTAGGCATTTTATTTGGCCCCAACACTGCCTTGGCATAGTCTCATTGGCCATGCCAATGTTAGATTTGATTTATTTCACTGGAAAGAATAATAATTTTTGTATATTCAGGACAAGGGTAAGGCTATTTAAGAGTGGGAGAGGACATATCACATTTTTGCCCAGAAGAAAGACTCTAAAATTGCTAGGTCACAAATGCTGTCACTGCTTGTATATTGAGACCGAGGCTGCTTTGTATTACTGTTATTATTACAGATAAAAATGTTCTTAATGTTAAGCTGTTGTTTAGTTGTAATCTGTGCGTCCATTTAGAGTGTGTTGGCTGTAGTTTGAGTATGTATGCAGTATGCATTTAGAACATTTTGCATTGACCTAAAATGCTTATAATTTATTTCAGCACATTCATTAGATGCCCAGGAGCACTAGAGCACACTGAGCCCAAAACAAAGGCCCTGTAAGTACCATGTGCACTCATACACCATGCAGTGTTGGTGTCAGAGGTCACCCAACCTGTTATAATTAAAGGTTGCTAAGAGGCTCTGTCTCATAGCTGCCATTCTCATTAGCAAATTATAATGAAATTGTCTAATTTTTCTTATCTTTAGAGTTCAATGTGTGCCCATAGCTTAAGTGTGATTGGACACAATTTGAATGTATTAATATCGCTATTTAGAGGCACATGGTTACCTGTTCCTATAACAAATTTTGTAATCTACAGACTTTGTGAACAGTTTATTGAGAATTGGCTGTTTGGTGACTGAAAAAACACAACTTTTTTGATTATCATGATTATCATGATATCATGATTATCATGGAGAAAGACTTTGCCGAGAAGCTTCTAAGATGACATTTTTGGGTGGCTAAAGCACACAAACCATTTGTTTTTGAGTTGTTTGATTGTACAGAAATAAGTTACATCAAATAACAGATCTGGATGGATATATTTGGACCTTGTTGAGATGGAAACAGTTAAATATGTTTAAAGCTCCTCTAATTTTGTAGATTAACTACCTCATATTTGCTGCATTTTTAATAAAAAACCTCTCTAGAAACTACCAACAATTCTTAATACAGTGCTTTATCTGTAATTTTATGCAACCTGGTTTTACCGGGTAAAGAGTATATTGCATGGGATTAATTTGACCAATATGTGTTCTTTTGGTTGTCTGAACTTTAGACTGCAGTCATCTCAGCGGCATTTTGTTACCCTAAATTGTGCAAACAACTTCTTTACCGTTCTAAATGCTATTTGCACAGTTCCACATTTTTGTAGAGCACTACAATAATATCTGTCTTAAAGGTTAATAGAATGATATTAGATGATCGACTGGCTTCAGTTTCTTTGTGGAAAAATGCAGTTAAGTTTGGCAACCTGGCTTGATAATAATTATTTAGCTACTGAACCACTGGCAACTAATAGTGTATCACTTATAACAGCACCCTGATATTTTTTTAGCACTCAGGTTATCATAATTCAGTTTGTCCTGGCTGAAAACAATATTTGAGTGGTTAAAACCCTAAAGGCAGTGCCACTAATTATATATTGAAATTTCCTAATTTCTTGCTCATACTGCATATTTTTTATGTGCCACAAGCTACAAAGAGCTATACTGGCCTTGTATTGCCTTCCCACACAGTAATGGTGACCTGGCAGTACATAAAGGCAGGTTTGCAGCCACACTCCAGATCAAGTTGGACATGGTGATCCCTCTACAGCACTCCAGAGGCCTCTAAATAGCTGCTTTTCATGAGCAGAAAAGCACCTCACATGTTTGAGGAGAGATTTTTCGTTGTTTTTCCGATATGTTCAGAGGTAACTACACATTCTGAGAGATGGTTTGCACATCCAGTATTTTCACTCTTGTGAGCTAATATTCTCTTTGCTGTTGAAAGTGAAATCTCTCACACGCTCTCTCGTGTAAGAAAGGGTATGAAACTGACTAACCTTGGCAGAGATACTTGAGAGGCTTAAGGTTAATTCTAAACTGCTGTAATCCATGATTTGGTTGATTTGAAAGCAGAGATAGCAATGGTTCAGCATGTACCTGTCAGTACTAAATGATTGCTTATTTCCTGCCAGAGGGCTGAGGTGGAGTAATAGCAAGCAGCTGCCTCATCTGGACCTTACCTTTCCTTTCTGTTGGCCCGCTGTTCTGTCAAGCTAGCATGCGTGCCAAAACGCCTACTTTTGCTCAAGTTCTGCACTGCCTGTTCAAGATACCGACTGTTGTAGGTGGCGTGTAATCAGGATGAAGCACAAGAAACTCTCTTGATCCACCCTCATGAGTGATAACCGCCTGTGAGACAGCATTGTAAGTAAGCATTACAAACTAATGAGAGGCATTGTTTGTCCAGTGAGGTCACTCAACGCCTCCTGCTAATAAGCGGTCATGACAATCCTTTTTATTCTCCGGCTTTCATTTGTGATTACCTAAATGCTCCATCGATTCATAAAGTCGAGGCACCAGGAACAAGGGAGCCATATTTATCACATGGTGAGGAGCATGCAGGATGTTGCACCAGCTTTACCTCTTCATCGGAAAACGATGAACATAAATCTGTGGAATGCGTCCGTGTGATAGAAGTCCACCGTGAACCAGGGGTGGGGGCGGGGTGAACTGGTCTGCTTTCCTTAGGTAGTGGAATTAGAAAAACCGGAGCTGTGTAGGGTTTGCTGACATTTGAGAAAAAAAACCCACCTTCAGCAAAGGCAGACTTGCAATTCAGTGTCACAAGTGCAGGATTGGTGCTCTAAAATAGCAAGGATGTGAGGGCTTTTGAGGAGCCCCCTCAGCAATGTGGAGGGACTCTGGATAGGCAAGGCTTCTCCCTGTGAATCACAGCTAATTAACAAAGTAATTAAGATCAGAATCGCTGCTCAGCGAAGGACTCTAAATTGTCTATACATTCAAATAGGCTATCAAAAGGAAATCCCATCCATTCATGAAAGGGGTAAATTAAAGCGTTCAGACCCTTTCCTCTCTATTATCCCTTCCATGTGTCACACAAGGGACATCTGTTGAAAAGAGCAAGCAATGTTATGGTGAGTTAAAGCCCTCTGTGCTCCATCAGAAGCTCTGTTCAT
Source organism: Ctenochaetus hawaiiensis (assembly GCA_029783645.1). Lineage (NCBI taxonomy): Eukaryota > Metazoa > Chordata > Actinopteri > Acanthuriformes > Acanthuridae > Ctenochaetus > Ctenochaetus hawaiiensis. Next base: position 19,206,909 of record JAPZDY010000013.1, on the reverse strand, counting down.
AATGCATTTGCTATACATATTTCAGGTTGAGTGAATTTATTTCAATAAATAATGTCACTCCAAGGACACACTTCAATCTTTCCGCCGTGGCCACGCTGACTGTAAGCCACACCATATTGTTATCTCATTCCTCTTGTGGCAAATGATAGATTAACAAACAGTTTATAAACAGGGCACTCAGCATGTCCACAGTTTTATCATCACTGCACACTGCCAACGTAACCTCTCCTGATGATGGATGTATTTTCCAGTTTTGTTCCGCTGCTTTAAGCTGCAAGGATATCTATAGGTATGGCCATAATGTTAGGGCTTACAGGGAATTTCATATAGTGGGCACGCGGAGGATGCAATTTATGGCTGGGATTAAGTCCAGTGGGTTTTTCTGGTAGGCAGTATTTAGGTGGTGCTGTCATCTACTGTGTTGACTTTTTTTAAGTGCTGCATGTTTTTCCTTGTACTGCCTTTTGAATAAATGCCTCATGGGACTTGGGGAAGTTCTGCACCGCTCTCGTGTCATGTAAACAGTCCGTGTCTCAGTCTGTGGTTGATTTCCACAAAGTAGACACCACGCTACACAGAACTGAAGCCCCTTTTAAAAAGGGGATATTTCTTTTACTACGGCACACTACAGTTAGTTAGGATTTTTTTTTTAGCCGGCTTTGTGGCTGGAGGGAAGGATTAGCATGAAATGTTTCACAGACGTTCATGGCTCCCATAGGATGGGATAACTGACTAAAATGACTTTCATTAACTAACGTGCAGCATTCAGAAACTGATACAGTGGGCGGCAGTCTGCATCTTAAAGGTGTGTTGTTGCCTGCAAATAAACAAGAACAAGAAAAAGAATCAAACAGTTGCGCTTATGACATCAAATTGCTACATGTAGATGGAGCCATGTAGTGTAGACTAGAGAGACAAACTTGCTGTCGCTGGCTTTGACTGTTTGTACAATAGAGACAAAATGTTTGCAATATGCAACACATGTTATAAGGGTTCAGAAAGGAGGGAATAAATGGTGATGTCACTTCGATTTGATTAGGTCAGAGCTACTAATATCAGATCATCCTTTTCTCATTGAACCTCAGTCTTTCTTACCTTATGCATAAACTACAGGTCATTAACTTACTTTTTTAGATACAAAAATGTGAAAATACCGGTGATATTATAAGCATTGGCCATGAAAAATATTTTTGTACAGCATCTCTAGTTATAGGCATTACATCACATGGTTTCTACTGTGGATGTAGATTCTGAGTCTTACTCGGTGCTAACTCTCTTTGCCCAGCTCAGTCACAGGACATTGCAGGAATAGACATATTACAGTGCGTCTTACTTGTTGATAAGTGTTCTCTGCACAGCGTACAAAGCCAACCCCTGTTTCCTGAGCTGTCTTGTGCAATTTGTGCTGAGCCCAGTGTAGCACAAGAACATTTCCACTTGTGTTTCACCTCAGTCTTTGCTCTGCTGAAAGACACAACAGGTCACGTCAGTAATGGGGAAATACAAGTCTGTGTTGAGTTAGAGGCCACTGCCTTTTTCTTTCTGTGCTTTTCTTGCATCACATTTGAACCTGTGGTTTTCATGCATCACCTTTCCAAACACTGATATAGGCAGAGTTCAGCCAAAAAGTGTAACTTGCAAGAGAAGTGAAACTATTTCTTTTCAGGTTCCTAAAACGTCCTGATGTGAACTGGCTAAATTTAGTTTTTGTAAAAACCTACTCTTCCTATAAATGCCAAAAAAGTTCCCTTTCAGATTACAGTAGAAATTTGCCACATAACCCAAATCACTTCCTCTTCTCTTTCCTCTCAGGCAGGAAGGGGTTACTTTCTGTGTTTCCTGTCCAATTCCCAGAGCTCCGGCTACGTTCTGATTGCTTTCTTGATGTTAAACATTCCCAGGCTCCTATAACCTTCTAGCTTGCCTCCGCTGTCCAAGAACTGTCCCAGGTGAATGAGTGGGCGAACCTCCTGTTTTTTAAGGATAAAATCTCTCACAGGGGGTGGGAGATGCAGGGGACTGGAGGGACAAGGAGCCATGCAATGGGAAAGCATTCTTTCTTTGCATTCCACTGAGTTGGTGTAAGGCTGTGGGAAAGCATGTTTTTCCCAACCATGGTATGTTTGAGACAGTTTTTTTCTTTTGTAAAAGAAGGCTGCATTCAAGCAGATGGTTCTGTGAAAAAGCATGGCACAGCTTGTAGTCGTATACGCAGTGTGAAGGAATAAATAACCGTGCATTTGTCAACTACAGAAACATGCTTCCCCAACTCGTATTTTCTCTGTATCAAGGTTAACATGTGCCTCCCTTCTAAAAGTCATCCTTTAGTTTCTCCTCTACGACTCCTTCCCACTCACTTCCTTCCCTCCTGAGACACCTGATCGACAGCTGAGTTATGTTATCTCATCTGAGTCAGCGGAGCCTTCACATCAGTCAAAACATAAACGGGATCCAGATTGAACTAACATGCCTGTGTGGAGGCTGTGGTGTGGATATGACCCAGGAGTAGAGCCGGGCCAAGCCGGACTATATTTAGCCCAGCGATGCACAGGCTAATTGCCCTCCCAGGCCTAATCATTTCCAGGCTCTGCAGCTCACAAACGACTGGAGGGGAGGCCAAACACCCACTAACCTCATGTTAAAGAGATGTCAGCATCAATGGGGCTGTCAGACCGCTCCACAGACAAGACAAATTAGCACAATATCCTTCCTCCTCGTATGCTATTAGATGCTCCATAAGCGGATTGGATTGAAGAGTCCAGTATTGCTGTCTGCTGTATTAATTGAATATGTTTCCCCGCTGCAGTAATCAGTAATGTGGAGTCTTGGCAGCATCCTCTACAGGCGACATAGGGAGGTTGTCTTCAGTTCATCCCTGCTTTTGATGCCTGCTTGAGCAATCCCTTGTGAATGATAAATCCCACCACTGCTGCCTCCTACAGGCAGCTTAGCTCCTCTCTGTGGGCCTAACCTGGGTTGAAAAGAGAAACACACCAGTGCTTCCGCCCTACTAAACCTGCCTTAGCTGTAACATGGCGTCGGTGGAAAAGTTTACTTTGTGTGTGTTTTTTTTTTTTTCTACCACCCTCATGATCAAGTTCCTGTTTGTGCCGAATTACACCATTTCCTGCAGGGTTCCTGTCACAAGACTTGTCCAGGTTAGACAGAGGGCTCATGATGGCTCGTGTCAGAGGTTAAGGGGTGGTAGGATGAGCAGGTTGTGTCACCTCTCTGCCTGATAATCAGCCCCAAGCTTCCTTCCTGGTTTTGTTCCCAAAGGCTTTCTGGGAAACCTAATATTTTTCCAAGGCTTTTTCCATTATTCACACCTCCAGTAAGACCAGGTGGATTTTCAATGATGAAAATCATACAGCACCACAGCCTATTGCTAACATTTACAGCATTTTTTTTACCGCCCTAAAAAGGAAAAATATACGTGTTTTGATCTTTCACACTGAGACATCAACAAAAAGCATAACATAAAAAAACATTAGCTGTGTTTCAGTTGAGATAGTTAATGTTAAATTATACCTAAATGACAGCTAAATGATGGTTCGATGTCAGTATTGCATTAGAGATGATTGATGGAAATGGTAAATATCTGAGAAACCTTTCAGTTTCACAAAAAAGCTCACTTGAGGATTTGTTTTTGTTTTCTTATTAAAAAGGGTTAATGACTTAGCACCCTTACTGAAAAAGCTCAGATAAAATGAACGTGAAAGTCATAAAACCGATCAGTTATATCCACTCAGAGAGGAGGGCAAAACGAAAGGGGAGAATCTGTTTCCACTGTTAGCTTCTACCCAGGTATTCTATGCATGAAAAAAAATCCTGTAGATCTCTCTCTATTTTTCTCCTGTAGATGATCAAGGCGACTGTTTTTTTTGCTTCTACTTCTTTGTAGTCACTTTCGGTGAGGTATATTGGCATTTGACGTGACAAACACTTCTTCTACTTTGTTAATTTCAGCCATGTGTAATAGCCTATAACGCGACAGTCTGATGAAACCATGCTTTCGGGGCCTTATTTGCTCCAAAGTAGTCATGAAAACAAAACTAATTTGCTTTTATTTTTTTTGGCAACATTTAAATGTTTGCTTCAAAATTGCTTGACAATTAAATGGAAACCTGGATAAAAGTGCACTTAGTTAACAAAATGTTCTTGTTCTTATTAATAAGCCTCATGTCTTTCAAAGAAGCTCCCGTATGAAGCAGAATACATTTAGATTTGTGGTTAACTGTGTTAAGACTTTTGATGAGGTATGCTTGTGTGTCTAGTTTTTATCCACATGTGGCACCCACACCACAAAACAAGAGATTATTACGCCTGATACATGTGGTTTACTGCCGTTCCATTACTGCTGTAATATCAGTTTAAAGAGTCATGCATGCAGGCATTTTATCAATTGTCACTTCTTATAAAGATTTTGATTCATTAGAAGTTGCTACTGCTGTCACCAACTGTATGATCTGTTCTTAAATCAAATCAGCTTTGCCATCATTAGCAGTGTTTCTCATTCCTGACAGGTTTAGGGTTCCATTCTCTGTATGAGTACTGCCACTGAGCTGAGTGCAGCATTGAGTCCCTTTGAAAACGGTATGGATCATGTCTCAGAGGTGTAGTGGCATTAATGACAGCCTAACCAAGATTATCTTGACGTATGAGACTTCTGGCTCTAAGGCCCCTTTGAGTGCAAAAAACATGTATTGACAAATGAGCGCAGAGACAGTTTTGCACAGTCTGTTCCAAGGAATAAATGGACATCAGTGCGTTTTGACACCTGCATTGTTTAATGCACGGGGAGTAAAATGATGACAGTGAGACCAACTCAGGCTAGAACTATTTGCAGCCTTGGTATTATGAGGACAACTTACATTCAGTTATTGTAAACGGTTAAAATCTGAATTTCCCCCCTGAAAAATCTCACCTCCACGTCTTGAAGTTCGTAGGCTGTTCAGTCAAAAGGCGACTTGAGAGCCAAAGCAGAGAGGGGGTATGAGAAAGAATAAGTGAACTGTGTTTGTCAGCTTTTTAAACCCTGAAATTGATTCTTCTTCTATGCTCTTTATTCTAACGACAAGCTAATCCCCTTCTCCTGTTTCCCTCTGTTATAAATAGAGCCTCTTATTTCCCCGCTCTGCTGTATGCTGCTGCTGAAAATTAGCACTCATGATGAGTCTGCGCTCTGAGCAATCAATTTGCCACACTAAGTCCCTCCAAAAAGGTTACCTGTGGCAACTGCGCCCCGGTCACGTAAATTCGCCTCTCCTGCCAATTTTTATTCAGCTAGTTAAATAAATGTCTCCGTCTGGAGAGTCAGCTGAATGAAATGTCAAAATATTGATGTTGAATAGTTATATCATTTTAGGGCATTTGTCATAAATGAGGAGGGTGGTTGGTGGAGGTTTTGCAAAAGGATGAAGGGGCGTTTCAGCCCCAGGGATACTTTAATGATATTAGTAGAGATCTTCTTATTTATGAGGCTGTAATTTATTCATGCTCAGCACTGGCCATCCATCACAACTAGGCTGGTTTATTGTAACCTACAACAGTCATAGAGCTAAGTAGTACAGCTACCTGAGTAGTTAATCAAATACTTTGTTCGTCCTCTTCTTAAATATTTAGTCAGATTGTAATGCAGGATTAGAAAGCAGATGCTTGCCTGAATTCCTTTTTACCTCCCACCTTCCTCCTCCTCTTGTTGCCTCTTATAATTTCAGTAAACTTCAAGCAATCTAGATTGTAAAATGGTTTTAAACATGTCTAAAGGTAAAAGTGTGTCCCGTGTCCAGAGTTGAATGTGGTGCAGAAAGCTCGCCATCGTAGCTTCCTCAAAGCTGCGTCTCATGTCACCATAATCTCTCCCAGAGCTCTGTGTTTTCTCCGTGTTTTTGTTGTCTCAACACAATAATTGAACTGAATAAGGATAATGTCACCAGTTCACCTCACCACATGTACTTGTTGGATGTTTGAGCAGCATTTGAATCTACCATCCAGTTTCTATAGCGTCAAATTGGCAATCCGACCTTCACACCTACTTCATGTAGCAATTGGCCAGATGTGCGGAGGTGAGAAAGTAAGCAAGGTTTGAACTTCTCTCTGAAGCTATTTTTTTATTCTTTGCACACTTATTAACTGTGCACAACTGAAACATTATAAAAACCACCCAGGAGCATGTGAAAGTACATACAGTTAGCCCCATATTACATTTTATTAAGGTGTCACATCTTGCTTCTCTGTGGCAGCACCCTTTGGACGCCACCTTCCAGTGTTAAACAATGAACCCTTTTGTCTTTTTTTTGATACATTTGGTCAGAAGTCAAGTTTTACAAACGTGTTATTTTTGTGGATTTCCCTGAGATCAAGTTCCCACACTTGTCTGCTTGAAAGCATCAATGTTGTTGCACTTTTTTGTACTAAGAAAAATTGTGGTGTCATCAAGCATAGTACTGTTTTGGCCAATCAAGTATGTTCAAGTGCACATGCCTATTAGAGTTTTTGTAACTATCTGCCATAACCTTAAACAACAAATGCAGCCTCTTTAATTTGTGTGTTTTTGTGTGGGTAGGTAAGAGAGTGAGACATTGTGCTACTTTTGGCTTTTTGGCCCATATAAAGATCCAATTTAACAAGAATTATTGCCTCATGTTGTGAAGAAACCTCACATGTTTTTACTCATCAAGGACTTCCATGACAGGCTGAGGACATAAAGTGGCATTGGACCTCTGACCTTCCAAAGCTCTCCCCATGAGAAGTGTAAATGCTAGATGTTTCTCTGCCTGTCAAACATAAAAATGCTCTCATTGAATGTAAAAAGTGAGGGAATTTATGAAATTAATGCTGTATTGAAATAGTATTTCACTGAAAAAAAAGTTATGGATTCCAGTAATAGAGTCAATTTTGCAGCATTTTTTACAGCTCATTCGGTGTAGTTCAAACAAGGTTGTTCACCTATTAAGTATGTGCCCAGAAGACAAACAACAATAACAAACAGGGAAGAAATCCCATTTGTAGGTTGTGGAAGTTTTTCAGCTATGTTTTGAAAAGTCAACCAGACTTTATAAAAGTTAAGGAATCTGTAATATAATTACAGCCTTGAGTAATTTTAGTTGACTTTCAATGAATCAATCATTTGCAGATCTTTTTTTTTTAATTTGACTGCAGTCATGGTATTTGACAGCACAGGTGTGAGTTTGTTGTTGAATTTTACTCGTTTGATGGCCATAGAACCTTGATATAATGTCTTCATATTATACTGTAAAACACATCCATGACATTGGAAGGGACACACACACAAACACACATACACATACACATACACCCCCCCTAATGTGTATTTTTTTTGCTTCTGGAGTTGACTGGGCAGGTCTGCAGTGTGTCTGGCAGGCTATAGGGTCTCTGGGTTGCTCTGATAGTGCTTGTTCCTTTGAGGCCCCAACATGCTGTGGATAACGACACCAACCTCATCCAGAGTCTGATCTCAGGCCAGCACAAAACGATCCAACGTTTAAGCTGCCAGGACCTGGCAGGATAAAGATACACCCGTGGTTGATTGGTTGAGCACATCACCAGACGTATAACCCTGGTTTGATAGCTGATAGCACCAGTCCTCCCTGCTCTTTGCAGGCACATAACCATGCCTGGATGCACTCTCAGAGAATGAGCCCAGCCTTCTTGTCTCCCTTGTCTCCCCTTGATCTGCCTTAACTGGCTCCTCTCCCCCCACGGTTCCCTTCTGTTCTTTCTGTTTCTCTCCCCCAGAAACCGTCTTTCTTCTTTGCCTTCTCCCCTCCCAGTTCCTCGTCAGATCCACAGGGCCAGATTTTTATCGCTTTTCTGTGAGTCCTGCGAGGGGAACCTTGAGGGTCTCAGTGGGATCAATTTAAAAAGGAAGCGCTTGTCTCTCCTCCTCTCCTTGGCCCTCTTGGCTGATTGGGTCCGCTCGCCAGGAACTTGCAGGCTTTTGATCTCAGCCACCCCCCTTGCAGCCCCCACCACCCCTGCTCAAAGTTTTTGTCGAAAGCTTGGCTCTAAAAAAAAAAAAAAATCTGCTCCACTTTCTGAGAAATGTGGGCCCCATCCCCTTTCTCTGCACCTGTGAGAGACCAAGTAAAAGTTTTGTAAACCCACTGGGTGGTACTAACAATCTATGGCATGATTGACTTCTCTTTGAAGATGTGAAAGCAAACCGTCTCTTCAGGTGGAGGTACACCGAAGAGGACTTTTGGTCCTCGGGCAGCTTGCTTGAACAACTAGTGAGAAGTTGCTGGGAGGTTTGATGCATAATTCAGAAAGTGTGGGGAACGGCTCTCTCTGTTACAAAGAGGAGAAAGGTATGAGATGGTGCCTGGGAGCCTTCTCATGCTGAGTTGTGTTGAAGGTGCTCCTGCCTTTGTACGACATAAAGGAACAGTGACCCTGCAGCAAGAGGGACTACATTAGACTACTATAACCGACCAGGGTGTGCTGCGTTCAGAGTTTCATGTTTTTGGTGGGAACTCAGAGCTTTTTTAAAGGATTATTCAGATTTTTTTGCAAATTTGTTCTTATTTTAGTATTTTGGGCCATCATTCCATTATGATGGCATTGCACTGAGCAAATTTTGTCATTTGTCTTTGATATATTTAGGAAAAAAAGAGCACAAGTATTGTATCTCTGTTCTTAATGGTAGATACCCTGAGTTAAGGTAATGGAATCTGTATCACCATCGTAAAACACACAAACCGTGTTTATTGCAATGCTTACCTCACTTTCTGCTCACCACAATTCAGACTACTTCAAAATGCAAGTTTTTACTCATTTAGAAATTTTGCCCATTCAGCGTCCTGACACTGATGACAACCCACCTAGTTATAGTATGATATACCTCGATACTTGTTAGAACTGAAGCATGTTGATCCTCACCCCTTATCCTTAAAAGAATGATGGCCACAGTAATGAAAATAGGACCCAAACTGTCATAAATCAATGTCTGCAGCAGTGCGTGAAATTTCTCTCTCGTATGATTATGAGAGTTTGTTGTGTGATATGACTGGTTTTCTGACAAATGTGTAGTAGAAATACTCTGGCAGTGTTTGGATTGGAGCCAGGACAAGTCACCCTCCTCCCCCATATCTTCCTTCTCTCTCTTCTGCCAGGTCTCTCTGAAGGTCAAACAGGAGTTTTTCTTGTCCTGCCTAACTGACCTGTGGTCTTTTGGGAAAACTCTAGTCACGACTCAAGATTAAGATTTTTGGTAAATTTAGCCCAGCCAGGGCACAGGTTTGTGTGCTTTTGTTTTTTCAAAAGAGCACAACCTAAAGTCTTGCCAGTTAGATGGAATAAACAAGTTTTCGTAGCCTCTGAGCTGCTCGGAGAGGACCTAAAAGTTTGAGGTGGAGTGTCTGTCTCTGTAAAGCAAAGCACCCCTTACTTTTAGGGCTCTTGGGTCCCTCGGAGATGACATCATCTATGTAGTTGCGCACTAATTGAGGTTTAATGCTAGAGTAGAGAGAGCAGGGCTGTAATTTTCCCGCCCCGGCCTGGAATAGAGACGACAGCTTTTCATGTGGTCTTGGCTAATTTAGGTTGCAGTGCTGCAGCTGTAGGACACCTCACACTTTTGTCCTTCTCATTCTGCCTCGACATTAAAGAATATGAGAAAAGCAGCTTGTAAAGTCCTACTTGGCAGTGTCTGGACCCAGACATACAGTAGGACAGATAGAATGAAACATAGATCAATTAACCGCTGGTGAGACATTGGAATAGATGGCCTTTTTTTCCCCCAACAATACCCTGACGTGGAAATTGGACTTTAAAGAAGGTTTGGGTAACATCTTTTTCCAGTGCCTGTTGCAAAACCACCATAGTTGTCAAGTGTGTTTTTCCTCCCACCACCTCCTGCCTTAAGACTTCAATCATTCTGAGAGTAAGTCAACATATGTCAGCGCAACACAATGCATATTTTATAGGCCTAAGTAGGTGGTGAAGTAGGAGTAAGAGCATGAGGAAGAAGCAGCTGTAATATACTTAATGGCATTTGATGTGTCATTATGATTGTCTGTCCAGAGAGCCTGGGCGTAATGACATTTATCCTCCTATCGAGGCACACTTAAAACACAAGCACATACACAAACACAGAACTCTACCTGCTCCTTATCCCATCCGTTGTATCAGAACCTATATAAACATCAGGCCTGTTTGAAGTGGAAAGCCTTAATCACAAGCGTAATCATTGACAGTGCGAGGTGGTTACAGGGGAGGGACAGAATGGCCCAGGCAAACAATCAAGGCCTGTAAAGAAACTTGTCAGCAGCAGTTTACTTCTAAAAATTACTATATAGTATTAAATAACAAGTTCTAAAACAAATCTCATGCGCACTTTTCTTTATTACTACATATTTTTGTTGTGATAAACCATCAAATATATCAAGTAACTTACAAACAGTTCTCAAAAATGTATTTAATGTCCATCATGTATCTGTGTCATCATGCACTTATGCTGTCTTTTTAACAAATGAAACAATTCACACTTACTCCAAGAAATATATGTAACATTTGACATTCTACATAGGCAGTCATATTACAAAAATGTATACAGTATGGCTTTAGCCAACTAAAAAAACTTACTTGACTGAAAATTCTGCCTGTTTGACTTATCATATAGTCAATGGGCAAAAAAAAAACACAGTGCCCTGAGTGCACTCTACCTGGTAGGCTGAATGCATGCTAAGCTAAAGTTACACATCATTGCCAAGCAAAAAGATTTTTTTGAAGTTTGACCATTTCTTTTTGACACTTAGCTTTATTGTTACCCTCTGGGAATGTCTTACAAGTACAGTCAAATACAGCAGTAACACACACACACACACATAAGATCAGAGACAACTGGTTTCTATACAACATCAAAGCTTATGTTAGTTGAGCTAATGTTGGCTGGCACTGCGGTATAAAGTTCCACAAAGGCAGCATGAAAAAAACAGTTGCCAGAATTCAACCTACCGCTCACTCTATTTAGTTGGCTTCAAATGAGGCTTAACATTCACACAACTTTGCTTTACTTTTCCTCAGTATTACAACATTAGTCAAACAAAACCACATTAACTGGACAACTTGCTGATGTGGGTTGAACAGTGTCTACAGAAGAAACTGTAAAACAACCTAAAACATTGCAAAACTTAGAAGTTTTAAGTTTAAAGCCTTTTCATTGTCAGCTCATATCAGTTTATCTTTGAACAACAATTTTGAAGTGCTTATCTCTTCATGAAAGTAACGCTGATGATTATACTACCAATGAATATTTGACTGGACAAAAACATGTTGACCAAAGAGTCAAGCCTCTGACCAGGAAGTGTCAGCCTGAGTAATTCCTAATTTTATAGTTATATATTCAATTGGTTTGTTTGACTTAAGGCCCACAGATTTACTGTTAGCTTCCTGGTTTCACTCCAGTGATGGAGAGCAGAATTATTGAAGTAATTGAATCAGTAAGTAAAAACACTGTAATTTTCTTCCTGTATACTTGTCACTAAGATAACTTTAATTCAACCTGAGGGAGTTTGTTGTGCAGCAGTTCCAGTACATAGTATATATGAGAGCTAATATAAAAAGTGCAATTCATTCAGTTCAGTCACTGAGTGATGTTGAAAGAATTTTTTTTGTGTGTCATTTCTTCATCTTAGTAAGCCTGTTGAAGACCTCACTCTGCTCGGACAGGAAATCTCGTTCCGAGCATGGTGTTGTAGTGATATAGGTGAGAATTGTGAGGATTAAATATAACTGAGGGGAAAAAAAGACTGGGTGACATTAGTCGTTTCTGTAGCTTCAGTAGTAGAAAACACTGGTCAAATTAAAGTGTTTGTGTTCAGACAGAGCATAAAAGCACTGTAAAATTATGTTCCACAAGAAAATTGGTCATCACCTTGAGCAACATATTATTGGCAGTACAAGTATTTGTTTTATTTTTTTAGCCATAGAATAGTCCAGTGTATGGTCTCTTAAAGCTAACCTCAATATAATAACCATTCACTGAAAAATGCTGCAGTGCCTAATGTACAAACTCAGGCAAAAGCTTTTTGGTAGCAGAGTGCTGTGATCAGAGGTATTTGTGAGGGGAAAATGAAAATAAGCAGTTGATGTCATTGTACATTGTGTATCAGTGCCTCTGTAATGTACATTGGCCTCGGGGTGTGATTTAGAAATGAAAGAGTGTTTTGTGATTAACTCTGAGCACATGCACACACACATACATGCACACTGATCCCATTGTAGCAGTCAAGTCTAGCTGGCCTCTGCTTGGGCCAAAGCCTGTTAACTCCAATTCAGAGCGTAGAGGCTGGTAATGAGCACTGTCAGAGTTGACATAAAAACCTCCCGCTCTGGGGCTGAATTCTGTAGTCAGACACAGAGGGAGAGAGAGAGACAGAGAGAGACAGAGAGAGGGGGAGAGACAGAGAGAGTGAGAGAGAGAGAGAGAGAGAGGGGTAAAGCAGGTTCTGTCTGTGCTGTATTGATCTTGGGACATTCTGTAAATTAACCATTGAAATTCCCCGTCAAATTTAGCTGTATTTTGGTTATTGCTTAGTATTTGCCCCAGCCCTAGATTCTGATATGTAGTACTAGAGAAAAGGGAACATGTGGTCATAGGAGAGGTTGAAGTTCTAGGTATATCATGCTGACTCAAGTGACTGCTTTTGCATATAATTCCCCTCATACCTAGAATGGATTACACCATACTTTGGATCTTAATACTTCATGTCAGTGGAGTTTTCAAGTATTTGGAACAAAGTTCTATTTAAACGCAGTCTGCTTTCTGATTTGTAACTGCTCAGTTAAAAATGAAGGGTCTTGCCCTCAATGTGAAGTTGTGTGCTTATGCATCTGCAACCTGAAATAATATTAGATTTGCTCACCCTAAACTCACCTTGAATACATTTTTTTTTTTTTTACAGTTTTCTAACATGAATGCAGTTTCAGTAGACAAACATCAGGTACTCTGTGTAGTTGTCCTCCAGTTTAATATCAGGAAAGTTGTTTTCTTCACAATAAGCATTTTTCTGTCCGTCCCCATCCTGGCTCATTAGAATCATCTTGTTTAGAATGGAGTTCTTGCTGTGTTGTCTGACTTGAGTGCAGGCAGCACAAAAAAAAAAACAGCTTCCGCATTCCAACATTGCGTGTCCTGGACTCCCATTTCTCAATAATTTATCCAGACAACTAGAATGATTATTCTATGAATATGCACTAAAAATTCCTTTCTTATGCTCTTTCTCACCGAGTTTGTGTATGTCGGTGTGTGCTCAAGTGTGTGTGCGTGTGTGCAAATGTGTAGCTGTGTATATGCAGCTCTTTTCCCCCTGAAACAAAGGAGGTGTCAGAGCGAATTAGCCCCCCTACGACTGAACGCCCAGAGAGCTTAGAGATGCACCACAGGTTCTGCTGAGTCGCACATGAGCCGCGGTGTCTGCCTCTTACTCTCCGCTCCCCCCGCTCACTCGCCCCCTCTCTACTTCTGAGTTGCTCTAACAAGGTTGTTGGAAGAGGATAAGGCGTGTTAAATGAATAATTTACACAGAAGAGCGCTCCTTATTTATTTAATACGGCTAGATCTGACTGAGTGGGCAGCCTGCGTCCCCAACTGCCGAGACGCTGGATAAACGAGCGCTTGCTTGGCTTAATGGAGGGCCAAAGCGACAGGCATTTAGAGAGAAGAGGAAGGTGCATAAGAGAGAGTTTGTAAATTGTGTGTGTGTGTGTGTGTGTGTGTGTGTGTGCGCTTGTGAAACAAGTCTTGCAGACCCCTGTAAGTGTGCGAAACCTGTGGCCGCTGGATGTATGTCATCATTGCACCATGTTAGACTTTGTACCCTATGCACAGATCATTGGAGAGAACCTTTACTTATTTGCTGCCAGGAGTTTATTAAATAATGCTTTTTTGAATGAATAAAAGGAAAAAAATAAATTTTGGCCCCCTTTTTGATGCTGATATGCGGAGCCCCGAATTTGTCAGTTGTAAATAGAAGAGACACAATTGAATAGAAAAACCATATTTATAGACATTAAATTTCATATGTTAAAAAATGTCTTTTTTTTTTTAAAGGTTCTTTTTTAAAAAAAAAAAGTTTGTTCCATTTTAAAATTAATAATACTCATGTTTTTCTCACATTACAACATTAAGATGAATGTCTGCCGAGTTGTCACCCCCACCCCCCTTTTAACCAATCATATTTGCCCTCAGCTTCCCAGGAGGCCAACCAAATGCCAGCAAGTTAATTATAATGTCATGATAATTAGAGTTTTTAATTATCAATTGGATTATTTAACAGTTTAAAGATTCAGTCATTTGTTATTTTCAGAGTAGAGTTTGCCTGTTACAGAATTTGCCTTATTGCCATTTGCAATAATTTTTATATTTGATGTCTCTGCAGGGGGAGCGTGGAGAGGGGGGGACAGGACCACATCCCAGGCACCACCCAGGAAGAGGAGGAGTGAGGGAGCAGCTTAGGAGGAAGGATAATCTAATTGGTAAACACCTTTTGATTGAGCAGCAGTTGTTTTTAAGATAAACTAGCATAAAGTTGATGGATCAGATTCAGTTAAATAAAGTTTTACTGCACCTGAAGTAAGATAATTCAAAATTTAAAAAAAGCTAGCATACCATGTACATAGTGGACACAAAATACATTCAAGTGAATTATGAGCCAAATGGAGGAATAAATACTATACACAACAACATAAATAGTAACTAAGAAGTTTCTTAGGTGGTCACAAAAAAGATATGCACTCCCTCTTTTTTTTCTGTTTTCTTTTTTTTAATGGCACTTGAATCAGACATTGCACTCGAGGGAATGAAACTGGGTTGTGGGTAAAGTGTCTTGTGTCTGGGAAATAAAGGGCGTATTAGTTTCTGTCATCATGTTTGCAAAATTTACTGCATGAGAGACAGTGGGAGTCGTGGGAGTGGAGAAATATGTTTGTTCTAAAACAAAAGCAAGATGAGTGAATGTCAGTCTTGTTCAATAATTAAGCATCAGTTCTTGTTTTCTGATGCTGGGGGGGGGGAGGAGAGGACTGTTCCAACCGATCAGGCTATGACCAAAATCCTCAAGATCCTCTCTCTGACATCTGGTTTGTCTGTTTCCCCGCTCTGTGTCCTCCTCTTCTTCATCCTCTTCCTCTGGACATAGGCAGCCCAACTCTGTGTGCGTATGTGTGTACATGTGTGTGCGTGTCTCCCAAGAGAATGAAATCCCACAGCTCACATTGACCTCATTATAAAAATAGCTCATTTATCCAGCCATCACATTTCCCTCCATTTCCCCTCTCCTCTGCAATCTCTTAGATATATCCTGATCCTCTCTACCTTCCACTTTCCCCTCTCTTTCTCCTCATCATTGTGTGCTGGACTTAACGTGAGATTAAAAGCTTATGCAAGTCCTTGTAACAGCAAGGTTTTCCCTGCACCTGTCATTACCAATCTGGCCGTAATCTGGGATCATAAGATGTCTTTTAATCACGAAACATCTCTGAGTTATAATAAGGACAGGCTTTACATTATCTGTTAACATTGTCTCTGGTTATGATAGTTTCCACCAGGTTTTCCCTGAGCATTCTCTTCTCTCTCATACCTGATCCAGCGCCTCTCTTCACCTACTCTACTAGTGCAGCGAAATCTGCCCATTAGAGTGAACAGCACTCACGTCTGGTTGATTTAAAAGCAGCATCAGCGATCGTAACGATCCAAGACTCACTTTGATCCTGCTAGTCAGTGTTTCCTGTGGTTTTAATAACCCAACAAAGACACCTTAGCAGATGCCCAATTTATAGACTCTAGACAAAGACAGACACAGACAGATAGACATGGCAGATTAAAATGATCAAGAATAAGAATAAAATGAACAATCACACTGTTTTTTAGTAAAGCTCTGTTTTACAGTTTGCATTTTACAGCTAAACAGGTCGTTACCAGTGAAAGCTGTATAGTATAAGCAGAGCACTTTTAGCTGCCTAGCACCCCACTGGAGCAGCTACGAATATCTTATCTATCTGATAATAAGGAAATAAATGACTATAGATGACAATTACTGTGGTTCACAGTTTTAAGAGTTTAAGGTGGGTCATTTATTTTGTCACTGAAGTTTTGTAATCGAGAGGAAAGAATTAAAAAATTGCTAATAACACTCAATGTGCGCACTGACACTACAGACTTGGATAGTGTAGTAGCATAACAGTTTTTTATAATTCATTAAACCAGAAGAGTTATTTTAGAGGTAAGTTGTGTTCAGCTCATCTTCAGTCATGCATGACAAAACACAACCCCCCTACTTCATCTGAACAGAGCCAGTTCAGCAGTTAAGCAGAGACAGCAATGAAGAGGGCTTCAGCACAAAAATGAATAATAGTTCACTTCAGCACAACAGTTATATCACTCTTGTTAAAACCTCCAGACTCCTCACAGAAAGAGTAATTTTATCATTGTAAACAGACAATTAAACCTCACAGAAACAATATTTACCGTCATCCAAACTTTCTTGGTACCCTCTTTTCACTGTCTCAACAACTACAAACTCTGGTTTGGTTGAAAATAAACCCTTTACTCAGATTTAGCTTTGATAATATTCGGGGGGAGTAGGAGGTTGGTCAGAATCCCAGAGGCAGCAAGGGAAAAACATTAAGTAGAGTGAAAAAAAATTTCACATCTTTTTTTGGACTATTAAGGTTTTATTTTGACCAAACCAGAGTTGGTGGTTGTTGGAACAGTGGCAAAATGAACCAAGACAATTTGGCTTTGAAAAGAGAGATATAACTGATGTTAAACAAAAAGAATCTTTCCCTTTTAATGTAAAAGTCTGCCTCTGTGGGGATCCTTTCCACAAAAACTATGCTCCCTTATAAAACAGTACAAAAACATGATGTCTGTGCTGTCGCCTGTTTAATGACAAATATCAAAATGTCAGTTTTAAGGCATTAGCATGTTTTCTTTTCAGGTTATGAGTTAAAAAATGAAAAAAAGGTACTGTCCGTTTCACAAAGACTCCAACACTGAAAAACTTTCCTGATAAAGAGCCAACCTGGGCTAAAAAAATAATACAAAGAAATAAAAGAAAAACTTTTGAAAGGAATCATTCTTAAGTGTAGCCGGTACTTGTAAAACAAAATGTCCCACTCTGTAAAATGTGGTTGAAATACAAGGAAGAGAAGCATATCAAAGCCTCGTAAAGATCTTGTGCTGGATTACAATTGTTAATATCTTGCAGTGGAAAAGGTTTATAAGTTTCAAGTCCTCATATTTGTGACTGCAGTTCTGCTTCCTTGTCAAACTAAATATAGGTCATGTTGAGATTTATTCTAAGAAGTGATTTAAAAGATAATACAGTTTAATTGTCAAAGTCAGCCTACTGCCTGTCAAATGAGATCCTGTTTTTGTTTGAACAGTACTGAGTCACAACACCTGTAAGTGTACTGTTTTTGTTCACCTCTTCTTTGTAAAATTACCTTTTCACCTACATATTGAGCAGCTTGTTCTGCTCAAAAAGGCCTTCTTACATAAAAACAATAATAAGCTGTCTCGCATTGACCTGCTTTCAGAAGCCCATGCTCACCTCCACAGGAGAAGAACCGTCAGGATCATCTGCATATTCTTTTGATCTTGCACCGGGTCTCTAGGAGCACGTCATTAAGGAAGTTTGCACGACGTTTCCTCTTCCTCTCATCGTGGCTGAAGCTCCACCACGTGCCTCCTTCTTTGCTAGTGCCCTTAACTCCATGGAAGCCCCTTCAAAGTCCTCTACCCTGCTACCGCCCTTCGCTTCAAAGCCGACCTAAGTTGGGTTGAAAGCCAAAACCACTCTTGTCTGTCCTTCACAGCTAAGCTGACATGTTTGTGTCTGTGTTGTGTTGCCCTTGGGGTGGGTTACCTCCACCCCACCCACCCCCCTCCATCTCATCTCTTCTCCTCCCCACCTTGCTGTTTATCTGTCTCTGGGCTCGTCACGTCCCTGAACCTGCTCTAATTAGCATCCCACACAACACTGTTTATTTACTCAGGTAAAGAGAGAGTAGGAAAAAGGGAGAAAGAGACAGAGAAGGCTGGGAAAATGAAGAGAGAGAGAGAGAGGGAGGGAGGGCTGGGAACAGGAAGAGAGGAAGAAATGATTCAGAGAATCAAAGAGCTATGAGACTCTCTCGTAGCGGATGCAGGGGGTAATGATAGTTAGAAAAAGACATGATGCAGAAGTCGAGAAAGTGAGAGACGAATAACTTTCCCGCCTCTCCACACCTCCTCTCTGCCTTTTCCAGCGTTTCATCTGAGATGCAGAGTGCCTAAAATTAGCTGGCAGCTTCCTTCCTTCCAGAGTCCCCATTAAAGTTCTCCCATTGCGATGAGTGATCATTAAGGTGGGACCGGGAACGCAGGTGTTTTCTTAGTGTCCCAGTCGAGGCTGCAGTGGCGTCACTTTTCCTTGGAAGGGCATACATGAACAAAAATTCTTTGCAATCACATATGTGAAAGTGTTGATTCATCTGCACAGGTTTTTAACTGATAAGTTTATGTGTATCAGTGCAGTTATGCAACATACATCAACTCATGCAGTTTTATAGCAAGTAGATCATTTTGACTTGGTCATTTTATAAGTAGCTCGCAAGCTGAAAAAGTGTGATCGCCCCTGTTTTAGATCAAGCTTCTTATCTCTATTAGTCTGCTGCTTAAAACATGAGAACAGTCTCTTATTACATCTCTAGGAATGCCATGTAGCGCCATGTCATGATAAGTGTAGCCTTCATTTGAAGTAAAAGCAGCTTGATGTTTACTTTTGTTCTTGCACAACGGAACAATTTGTTTGTTTCCGGTTAGATTGACTGTGTCCTTTTTGAGTTCACCATGTTTTTATCTGCCTCTGCCGCGGTACACAAGGACACCTTGTGTGTACTTTTATGTCATACGTCCACCAGTATCCCCTTTGTGAATGTGTTATCTACTGTATGCCTGTAGCAATCTTAGCAGCATGTCATCATTTCCTGCCTTTTTACTTTCAGTCACTCAACAAAATGAACTTACAGCAACTTACTGATATATCACTGCAAATTTCTAAGACAGAATATTTTTCACTGCCTATGCTTTTTCACCGACTTAAATCTGGCTGAGTAGCATTTTAAAATGCTCGCCGTAATGTGCTGTAACCGTGAATTCTGTTGTTCACAACCAAATACTAACCCCCCATCACCAGATTTGGTCTTGAGCAAAGCCTAATTTAATCAATCCCTTCTGCATGAGTTTTATTAGTGAGAATTTTAGGAACATTGTAACTTGTGAGTTATTGATGTTTCTGTTTCTTACACATTCCTTGACACATATCGGTTGTCACATCCCTTCACTGACAGCCCCCATCCCTCCCTTATTTTTTTTTCTCCTCCATCTTCTTCCATTTTTCCACCACTCTTTAGTGCTGTTTGACCTATTCACAAGGGTCCAAATGTCACAGCAGAGGGAAAGGTCAGGTAAAGGTTTAGTGTTGAGCAAAGTCTAGATGGCTAACAGAGTGCTGGCTGCTTGAGGGGGGAGCACGTCAACACTTGAGACCTTGAACACACACCTCAACATGCGCACACACACTCAGACACACTGCTGTCACCTCCACTCCACGTGGACGCCACTCAGCTCTGAGCCGGCAGCCATGTCGCCTGTGTGCATGCAACTGTAAGTGTGTGTCTGTGCGCACCGTCTTATGCTCATTTGGTTCATCTCTGAGCGTGTATGATTGAAGACGTTACTGCTTCCCAGGGATGACACATGGCCTTGTTGGACATTGGGTCAAAGGTCATTGGCTGTTAGGGCTTTACAGCATCCTGCCTTCAAAGGGCAGAACCTCGTTTTTTATTGAGGGTCCAGCATGTCTGTAGTGACCATTTCTGAATTCTTAAACCCTTACACAATGAAGATCTTAATCTTTAGAATATTTACTATATACCTAGAAAACAAATGAAAAGTATCAGTGAATTTTATTTTAAAGATGCAAGTCAATTTAAGCAAAGACCCAGCATGCTCTCAAAGAGGAACGGCAGGTTAGCAGTGAGATTTCTATATCGATTCATCTGCATCCACATGCAGCGCAGAGCAGCGGGATCCTAATTGGAATGGATTTCTCCCTTGCATTGATTTGCTCAGGTGACAGTGGATGACATATGGTTGTGTGTTTGCGCGCATGCCATGAATACCATATGGCGCTGCAATGTTCTCTCATGCAACACCTTTTTATGTGTTGTCCGCTGTGAAGGTAAAAGAAGCAGCTGGATGCTACCAAGTCGGCACGTGTGTGTGTGTGTGCGCTGCCTCTCTCCCACGACTTGGCCTTCTCATTTAGCGGAGCTCTGAGATGAAACAAGGACCTCTGCAAACACTGATTTGATTTTCCCCATGACTGCCTTCGCTCCAGACCCTAGCTCCCCTGCACACCCACACATACGCACATGTACACCTTAGCCTGGAGAGCAAAGATGAACAGTTAGCATGCATGCAGGAAGAAGCAATCGAGCACAGATAAAGCTTAAGTTCACTCAGGAGGAAAAGACTATGGAATGATCTAATTTCTTCTGAGACTGAGAGATTCACAGTGTGGCTCTTTATTGTGTTTTTATAATGGCTTGTAAAGGAGAGAGAGATTTTTTTTTTAATTTTTAACTACCTTGCACAATCTCTCTAATTTACTAATCCCACATTGTGTGTGTGTGTGTGTGTGTAATGGAGGGAGGAGGTCGGTGAAAGATGGCCGCTGGACATGGCTTCTCACAGCCGGCCGGCCCCGACCCCCCGTGATTTGCCCTCTTATCTAGCCCAGATCCTGGCCTTTCATCTGGGCTAAAACCTGGGGGAGCTTGGCCTCTGCTGGGTTTTTATCCCTCCCCTCCCACACACACTACACAAATACAAACATGCACGCTCACACACTCACACTTCATTCCAGACCCCCTCCATCTCCAGGCTCTATCTTTGAGTCCCAGATGAGCATTGCTCTCACCTACAAGAGAGATAACAAACCTCACACTACTCTGCTCCCTCCTCTGTTTTC
>JAPZDY010000013.1:19155001-19181902 GCA_029783645.1 Ctenochaetus hawaiiensis | reverse complement strand
AAGATCCTGCGCTTGGGCAGCTTTCACGCTCCACTGGCTTATCCTTCCAGGTAGTGTGTGTGTGTGTGTGTGTGTGTGTGTGTGTGTGTGTGTGTGTGTGTGCGTGTGTGTGTGTGGTTGTGTGAGTGTGTATATGTATGTATGTGTTGGAGTGGGGGGGGGGGGAGGAACCCCCTGCAGAGCCCCAGCATGTACCACGACTGCATGCAGAGCCCAAATCAAAAGGGGCAGTCTGTCCTTAGCCTGGAGGGGAGTAAGTCTGCTGTGTTTGACCAGAGTGACATAGGTAATATGACAGCTTGTCACACTTGTGCAGATGCCTGTATTTGTGACAGTGTATGTTTGCTTCAGTAATGTCAGTAATGACACCATAAAAAAAAACTGAGGAAGTCATGCAGCCATTTCAGCTTTTGCTCTTTAAAAATGTTAGATCAAACTGATTCCAGACTGCAATTATACATGCTGTTGCAATGTTGGCGGTTATTTTTTAATGAATGTGGAAACTTGATTGTAGGCTGTTGGGGCTAAAAGGACAAGTCAATGCTGGAACAGCTGGCTAGTCTTAGTGCAGTAACTGATAAAACTTTGTTTCTTTTGTGATACTGTTTCAGTCGACAGCCAGTGAGTCCAGCCCTTCAGATGAAGAGCCTTCAGTTCCGAAGCATTGCCCCTAAGGCTCCAGCCGTGGTGCCCTCCCCCTCCCCCGCGGTCCTGTCCTGCCAGCCCTCCTCTGCCCTCCCTGAGGCTAGCACAGCCTCCAGCCCCAAGTCCATCATTGTGCCCACTCAAAACTATGCACTAATGCAAATAGCTGGTCAGGATGGCACTTTTTCTCTGGTGGCACTGCCCCCTTCTGTTTCCTCTCAGACACCACAGCAACAACAGCAACAAACCCAGTCAATTCAAAAGAACCTCAAGTTGCCCATTCCTCGATACCAGCCAATGAGAAGCAAGGGGACCACAGAAAAAGTTAAATCAGCACCACTAGCTGCCAGGGTGAAAGTAGCCTCTAAGGTTTCTGTTACAACACAGACCAGGTCATTGGGGTGTGCAACATCAACAGTTATGAAGAAGAAACAACAGGAGTCCAAGCGCACAAAGGAATTCCTGGTACCCAAAGAGGAGCCTTCAGAACAAGTAATTCTGATTGACCCAGCCTCCTCTGACATATCTGTCACAGCTCTACTCCCAGACAATGCTGTCCTGTACCCAGGTTCTCAGTTAGAGAGAGCACCAGATGGCTCTGAACGACACACCACAACTGGCCTTATTCAGAACCTCCAATACCCCTCTGCTGCTGTACAAACCTCCCCAGGCAAATCTCCAGAGGAAAGTAAGACTACAGTGAGACTGTGCCAATCTAAGCCCACTGCATCCCAACCCCAGAGCAGTATCACTGTACTGTCCCCAGCCATCTTCAGCAAAGCGGTCCAGATTATCCCATCCCCACCGAAAGGTAAACTGCCCATCCTGCCCTATTCCAAAATGAAGAGTGCTCTCATCCCAGCCACCAAGCTTAGCAATTTGTCCCCAGAGAAGAAGGGTTTCACTCGTCAGACAGGACTTGCCAGCCCCGCAGATCCTACATCCAAGAACCTTGAGACAGCTGAGGCCTTGGGTCACAACCAGGTGCCAAACTCCACTCTAGAGCCCAATGCCAAGACCACACTCATGCCTCTGCTGGGAACCCTCCAGAAACCACCTGGCAAAAAGAGGGGGAGGAAGAGAAAGACAATGGAAGACATCTTGGCATTTGAGGCCAGAAAGAAAAGGTCCTTGTCTTTCTTCCGTAGAAGGGTCCCAGAGAAACCGCCAGCAGTTGTTCCAGGCTCAAAGCAAAAGGAGGTTGATATTTCGAAGAAGTACCGCAGCATCCGACCCAAGCCCATGTTGGTTATGGAGACAGTTCCTCAATTGGTTAGTTTGCCCGCCATTACCCCAGATAGCCAAGAACAGGAGCTTGTACTCAGTCATCAGCTCCCAACAACTACCACAACAAAGGTCCTGGACTGTCCACCCCAACCAGCCCCAGTAACCCTACACCTGAGAGGCGCCTCCCATCCAAGAGTGTTTATAGGCAGTCGTCCACTCCACCGTTGCCCAACCTGCAACCGCTGTTTCCAGTTTAAGCATCACCTCCAGAGCCACATGAACAGTCACACCAACAGCCGGCCCTACATTTGCCCAGTTTGCCGGAAAGCATATGCTCACTCTGGCAGCTTGAGCACCCACATGAAGCTTCACCACTCTGAGGTACGACCACGTCGGTCCCTCGGCTGTGAATTCTGCGAGAAAGCCTTTGGATATGTTGGGGTTTACTTCAGTCATCTGAGAGAGGTCCACAAAGTGTTGTTGACTGTAGAACCATCCATCAGTCATCATGAGGATGATGTGTCTGTAGAAGGGTAAGATTCTTATCTAATGAGATAACTTGCGAACACATGTACCTAGATCATTGTGACCATCACCTATAAGCAGGTTTTCATGCACATATGCCACATATAGAGGAGATGGCTTAACATAATGATTGACGAGGCAACTTTTTCCAAACAGTTATAACAAGGTATAAATCAGTATTATTTTTGTTTTCCTCATCAGGGTCAACTCCCTAGGGCAATCAGATGACCCGGATCGTGAAGACCCCGTGGAGCTGCAGATCAAATGTGGCCGCTGCCAGGCCATCACTCCCACCTTTGCTGACATGAAGATGCACTTGCTGTATGTTCATGGGGAGGAGGTTCAGGTTCGTATTCATGACAGTCAAGCTTCCCGGGGTGGCCGCGAGGCTGAGAATGAGCTTGTAAAGCACGCTGCCCACTACTGGAGACAGCTCAACGAAAAACGTAACTTGGTCAAGTGCGGCAGCTGCGACGAGGAGTTCTTCTCCTTCTCCAAGCTTAAGAGGCACATAATGTCCCACCACCGTGCAACGGAGGGGGAGGTCAGTGGGACCCTCTCACCGCCAGATAGCAATGGAGGCCTTGGGGTCCTTGCAGCAGGTGCAGCCTTTAATTGTGTGCTTTGCAGCGTGGTATTGGACACTAAAGAGGAAGTTATGGAGCACTGGAGGAGTCACCACCACTGTGAGCAGCCCAGCCTGCTCTGGAACGCCCTAAGCTCGTATCCTGGCCAGGAAGAGGGTGAGGCAGATGGGGATCTGGACACTCCTGCTCCAAGCCCTCACTATCCAGCCTAGCTCATGGATGAGCGTAAAGCCCTTTACTGTGGCTCCTCATCATACACACTCAGTCCTAACAATCAGCAGCACAGGGACAGAGAGTCTCCCTTATGTCTTTTATCACTAAATTCTTTTTTCGCTAGTTAAGACATTAGACATGGTCTAAAAGTAAACAATATCAAAAAATAGTGAAAATCGACATTTCGTGTTACAATTCTTAAGGGAGATTCTCTCTTGGTCAGAGAATCCAAGTTTATAGACAATATTATTTTTCATGTTATTATGATTGCACTGTTCTGTTTTTGTTGACTTCATTTTGTTTGGAGGTATGTGTTTAATATCCTGTTGGATTATTTTTTCTACTGCTTATTTAAAGTTATTAAAGGGATAATTTATAACCAAGATGAAACAGTTTAAATGTAAAAAAGTCACTTCACCCAAACCCAAACCCTTACCTCTTGTGATATAAAGCTGTGCAGATAACTGGGATTTATTTGCTCAGTTTTTGAGATATCTGCACTGAGATTTTTGCTCCAATCCAATGAAAATTGCCTATAAGTTCAGTGACAATAAAAATCCAGGGGACAATTATAAAGTAAGAGGTACAACACACATCCCCTACCAAATTTTAACCAACAACATTTTAGTTCACAGGTGGCATCTTAACCCCTAAGCAACAGGGGCTCCACAACTCTGTATCTTGAAAGACAAATGACATTTTTAACATTGTGAGAAACAAACAAAAAAAATTATAAATTATACTACTAAATTTTTTGGAAGTGAAATCTCAAAGATGGCATCTCAACTGAAACTACCAAATCTGCATGGCTGCTTATCACTGTGGGAAAGTGAAAAAACTATGTTCTCAGTTTGGGTGGACTGACCCTTTTAAATACCGAGAAATGTAAGTCTCATCACAAGGGCACACTGTCTACTATAACACTGGCTGACAATTTATCTATTGGCCTTGGATTATTGCAGGTTTAAAGGAATCAGTATGTGTACACAACTATGTGATGTTGTACTGCTCCTGTAACTCACAGTTTGATTAGGGTTTATGTCAACCTGGGCCCGTGAAGGAACACTCTCCTAACCAGCACCCAAGTGACATCCTTGTGGCCTTCTGAAAAAATTTGTGTTCATGCGTAATGTGGCTTATCGTCTGTAGGCCAAGTTCTATCTCCTTGACTTTATGATTAATGCCTATATATGTATTCTGTGATATGCCAAGGGTATTTTAACACTAGTGATTGTAGAAGTGAGTTTTGCATTAAAGCATTTTAACCACTGACAGAATACCTTAAGTTGACTTAGTAAATACGCAATGGAAACCATCAAATTGCCTACCTGTTGTTGCCAGCTTATGTACGCACCTGTGGAATTGTGTGCAACCAGACTCTGTCATTAGAGTTGATATAAACTGTTGTCAAGTCCAGAAAAATATGCTATTTTATATTATAGATTAATACAGAGGTCTTTTAGTATATTTATGCTTGTTGTTGGTCCTCTAAGAACCAGCACTAAGACAAACATTGTGTTTGCTTCTTCTAATTTGGGGGATGCTTATTGTCTTTCTTCTTGACTGGGAGGCCATTGTTTCGTGGCGAGTAGCTCTGCTAACATTTGTCTGTGGTTATCTTTCATATGAAGAAAAAAAAAACATCACAGGGTCAAGTGAATGTACCTGAATGTTTTCAAAACCTACCAAAAGTATATGGATGTTATATAGCCTAATTATGTAGATAGAATATATTGATATATGGAGAAAAATATATATATTTACATAGAGTAACTAGTGAAGCAGCTGCTTTGTTCTGTCACAGTGGAGGAGGGAAACAAGAGATAAATATATCATTGCCAACACTGGCAAAAAAAAAAAATACCCCAAAAGCCATTTAGAGCTGTCCTTATGTTTCTGACACACAACGCGGGACTTTAAATGAAGGGCATGGCACTGATGTGTACATGTTGCACTGAGTGGGTAAACAGTTCTAGCATTAATTGACTGAGGTGTTTGAGAGTTCATTAGTGAACTGTCCTTTGTTTACAAGCCCTCAACACATACCAGGAAGTGGCAGAATTAAGGGTCAGACTCTTTTTTTTCCTCAGTTAGATGAGAAACCTACATGTCAGCATACGTGTCATACTGTCAGCACAAGTCGGAAAGTGAGAAGTCCAACTTTTGGT
Source organism: Ctenochaetus hawaiiensis (assembly GCA_029783645.1). Taxonomy (NCBI): domain Eukaryota; kingdom Metazoa; phylum Chordata; class Actinopteri; order Acanthuriformes; family Acanthuridae; genus Ctenochaetus; species Ctenochaetus hawaiiensis. The sequence goes on along the minus strand of JAPZDY010000013.1, from coordinate 19,176,537 downwards.
CATTATAATGTATTTGACACTTGTAATATGTTGACTGTGTTTGAAAAAAAAAGACTGAAAGTGTTTGTGCTTGTGACTGTGTACCTGAAGAACCTGATGTTTATGATAATAAAGTTATGCTTTGTTGAGGACTTTTTGAACTGTTGTGCTTTCCTAGAGCAGTGGTACTCACAAATGTATCTTAACAGACTAAATTTTTAAAGTTATGCTTTAATTCTGATATTCAATTTCAGAATTTTAGAAGACTGCATACAACTCTTTAAAATTGGTTACTAAGTGTCAGGAAATTTTAATATGCCATTTTAATACATGACCACTTTTTTATTGTATATTAAGCACACTGGGGTTGTTCTTTCCTTTGGTAAAAAAGAAAAAGGCACCATTTGCCAATTAGAACTAAACAGTAAGTACAGCTTAGGCTGATGCAAATGCCATTATTTTTGCAGGCAGGCTTATCTGGTCATAAATCATTGGAAAAAACAAATTTTGGCCTGATGGCGCTAGAGGTTAAAGTCAAGGAAACAAAGTTACTCCACATCATTCTGAGAGGACATATGTGGTCCAAATTTGAATGCAAACCATCCAGTGGTTGTTGAGGTATTTCTGGATCAAAGTGGTGGCTAAACAAACAGACCTGAACTGCCGTAGAGGAATGCTGCTTATATAAATAAAAACAGGGAAAAGCTGCTAAAAATCTAGATTCAAGGAATGATTACTCAAAAAAAAAACCCACATAAAAAACTGCTCATTATTCTTATGAGCAGTAGTAAAAGGCAAAAATACATAATAAAGGCATCTACATACGCATCCAAAACCCTGCAGACTTTAATGCTTCATTTACTGCATGAAAAACAACAGTGTAGGTTTGAGGCAGACAGAGAGGCAGGGTCGCTGTGTATTCATCAGACGAGAGGCAGAGAATGTGTTAATTGATATTTCACCCTGGAAAAATGTGAACATGTGTCCAGAATGTAAGGGTCAAACAAAGTGGGTTAGCCAAAGGGCTTTTAAGAGACACCCCACCACCACCACCACCAACAGACCATCCATCTGTCTGCTTCAGCATAATCAGATATACAGATATGTGTACAAATGTTCCAGCCTTTTGGTTTGAATAAACATCATTGTTTCTCCTTACTACATAGACCAAACATGATCCACTTTACAAAATATGGCTTAAAAATACAACATGAAGGTGGTATGGCTCCTTGTTCCGAGAGGAGCATGAAAACATAAGCTGTAGTTTAGGCGTTATGATGGCTTCATATTTAATGGATGGAATATAGTAGTATCTCTATTTTTTTCCTCTGCTCGTCTTTTTTCCTGCTTTGCAACATGCATTTAGAGTTAAAGGAAGCACAAAACTACTTTTATTTCACGTTCACAGACAACGAGGACAAAGATTCAAACAAACACGTTAAAGAATACATTTTTTTGCCAGTTTCTACACTCTCAGAGCCAAATACTCTGTGCTCTGCTGCAGGCCCAGCACTGGTAGTCATTGCCACACCAGTGTGGAATGCAGGTCCTCAGCTCTAATTGATTTGGAGGCACATGACCCTGTATCAAAGGTCAAAGAGCATTTCTGGTGTGATTTCTGTTGCTACTCACACAAGCAACAGCCTCGGAGTGAGAGAAAACTCCCTGACACAAAACAACCTCGGCGAGGTTCAAGTCAACTCCTCAACTTCTTCAAACTCTTTACTAGGACTCAAAGGTTTCAAATGAGAGTGACTCAACTTCAGGTGGCTTTCAGCTCCATTGAAACACAGATAAAGCTGCGACATCAGTACATATCGGGGCCCAATCTAGCGTCGCCATCGCACCACGTCGCAGGCGCAGATAAAAAGGAAAGTGCTGTACGGTGATGCATATTTCCCTTTAATCAGAGCTAACGTGTACCACAGCCATCACACTGCACTCCCACCTCACTCTGGCTCTCAGGGGGACGGGGGAGATCAAAGCCCTCCCCCTGCTTGTACATGATCAGTGGGAAAGCAGAAGAACTGGGGGCTGTTTTCTTTCCTTCTCTCGTTCTTTCTTTCTTTCTTTTGGGTCTCTGAGTTACACCCCCTTCAAAACTACCATACCCTGAAAGGGTTGAGACTGAGCAAGAACGGTGAGGGACAAACAGTTGCATTGCTTTTTTAAGGAAATTCAGTGAGAAATGTCAGACTTGCTCATGTCTTATGCCAAATGAACTGTACCAACTTAGTGTGCGTACCTGTTTGGCTTTTACACCAGCTGTTTCTCTTTCATTTGACCCTCACGCACAAATCTGGCAGGGAGGAAACAAGACCGCTGAGCAACATACGCTGAGACGAGGAATAACAAAAGTGGCGTCACTGGAAGAATGCTGGGGGAGATTTATAGGACAGTAAAAACGTGACCCACACTGACCACAGATGTTCACAAGAACAACTAAGGTGGGGTGTAATGTGAGTGCAACATGCAATCTTTGGGCTAACGGAAGCTCCACTCCCACCCTCTCACTTCTCACTGTTGATGCTTTGTTGCCAGTTCGTCTTAATACACTAACATCTGTGAAACTGCTGTCAGCACGTGCAATATGTTGGTGATACGGGTGCACATTCATCAAAGTGGTTCTATGGTTTCATCAAAGATTTATAAACCCTCCTGGATGTCAGGACTTAGATGTACAAATCGGTAATCCCACATCTATGAACTCTCCCCTCCATCTCCCTCGATCTGGAGATGTGATACGCCCTTCCCTTCCCTGCTGCCTCTTGGTCTCAGGTTTCAAAGCGTCCTGTCTCTCCTCACCCTCCCAGATTAGTCATCTAATGAGCAGCAGGGCTGATCAGGTGAATAATTGATGACGGACGGCTGGAGAAAGGCATCGATCCAAGCAGGGCTGTGGCTCTAAATGGAGCAGGGAAGGAGACACCTCAGGAGGATAAGCAGGTACATCACTGCAACACCCTGTTCTGTATGGGGTGATTAGGATTCAGAGTCAGTGATTGTGTCAGTTTCATAAAGAAGAAAACAGCCACTGCTCAAGACAATAGACCTTTCCAGTTTTTCTCAAAAACATACATGAGGGTCTTTGTGTTGGACTTTGTTTCTCAATGATATAGAACAATGTTTCTTGTTGTCAGTTAAGTATAAAATAAGGTGTAGATGCAATGCGGAGACGATAAAAAAGAACAACCAGTAAGCTTTGGTGTCAGAAATCATGCTCTTTTCTTGTTATATTCCTGATGACTCATCTCGAACTGCACAGTATTCATAAATTATCCAGTCAGATGTGATTTGCTGTGACCACCTAATCCCGCCCCCATCAAACTGCGACTGCAGTTAGCTTGTGGGTAGGCAATGTGTGTTTGCATATCAGTTGGCAAAACCCTGTTGACATTTACAAAAAAATTGCTTGGGGTCAAATTTATTAATTTTTCCCTCCTTCCTCTCCCCCTCCTCATCATCAGGCAGCGTGGGTGAAAGAGCTGTAGGTGGCAGCAGTTAGACCTCAACTGCTGTGCAATGCTCTTTATTTGCAAAGCAATACCAACATATTCAATGAAATCTAAACAATTTAATTTAAATAACTCATAATCATATCTTGCCTATATGTTTCATTTGAAGCTTAGAAATACTTCATGTCATTTTGCAGAAGACAGGGATACTCTTAGCACTGTTTCAAGAGTATATCCACCAGGGGGCAGATTGGGTTAAACAGTCAACGGCTAACAGAGGAATATCTTTCTTGCTGTTTCCATTAGTTTCTTTCCAAAACTTTCCACTCTTTCTGTTGTCATTCGTTCAGTTTGCCACTGGCCTCACTTCACATCAGCATTATCGTCCCATGACACGCACAACCAGGGTATGTCGGAATATGGAGTCAGTCTGTGAAGACATGCATAGCCTTTATGAAAGCAAATGGACAAACCACAGGATTTAATTGACTGTGAATATGTGAATACAGATTACATAGGGCAAATAATAAATCTTAACTCCAAGGCTATGCAAGTTTTGACCTAGTGCTTTTCCCTGTTTGCTCCATTAGACATGAAAATGTGACCTAAATTTCCTTGGGTAAACGTTTCCTGTCTGGAGAAGTGAATATTCCATCAGGTTATTGTTCTGTTTTCTGGGATCATCTCACTCAGACTGTGCAATTCCTCTCAACTTTATTCAGGAGCCACTGGGATTGGATTTTCCCACATGGCTCCATATTGTGCTGATGATGCAGGATAACATGCCAGACTTTAGCAATCAATAAGTTACCTGTTAGTCTGTAGAACCTCATGTGCAGTCATCTTGGTTTGTTCATGAATAGTCATTATAAACAGAGACTGAACCAAAGCTAACTTGTAGCACTGTATATTTTTTTCTTGGTGTCTGGACCGAACGAATCAAACTACAGATGTAAAAGCCTCCAAGAACAAAGAAGATGGTTAGTGAGCCCTTTGATCAAGTGATGTAAGATGAGTTGGATTTGCTGTAATTTTTTCCTTAAGAAAACATGTGTTCTTTTAACAAAATTTACAACCAAGACACATTGCATATAAAGACAAACCAGATAACGTAGATGGTTGGATGGCAAAGTGAGCTCCCTTAAGACTAAAACTTCCTTATGAAGATCAGATTTTGTGGGCTGAGAACAGCTAACTGCTTCACATCAAATATCTTATAACTAAACACATATCTTTCTCTCCTGGTCCATTTCCAGTCTGGCTCCAACAGTCCCATGCTCCTCAGCACGAGAGATAACTGCACAGTTAACCAAGCCAAATCAAAAATATGCTTTTGATTTGTGGAAGACATTATTTCTGCCAAAGGTGCAAGTTTAATCAACCGTTTCAACTTCATACATCCCAACATGTGCTTGCATAGAATGATGGACAGCTCATACAGTGTTGTAAAGATCTCCACCCTTCTTTCATCTATTCTGTTCTAGAAATAAAAGATTTTCCTCTCTAAGATCCAGAACATAAACACTAAGACAATATAGGCTTCATGACAAGCTTTTCTCCGCATGAAATACCAGGAAGAGTGAGTACTTGATAAGTGGTGAGTTGACAAACGTGTTTTTTTTCAACCTCCATCCAAGAATGCACTTCATTCCTGTACATTAAGATCAACAGATTGGATCATTCAACCCTACAGTGTCTATGTAGGACACTCTATGCTATCAATATGAAGCTCATGTATGTTGGTGACATTCCTCCAAGTGAGCTTGCCTCTCTGTTTCCATGTCGCTTCAATGGGGAATCCGCTACAGGGTGCTGCTCATTGCCTTTTGGGCCAGATGGTCAGGAGCTCCCAGTGTTCAGTGGGGTAGGCACCGTTCGCCCAGGGGAACTCCCGCCATCTGCCACAATCCACTCCTCTCTTCTCATATAACTCCCTGAGCCGCCCTCCACTCAATGTAAGGGCTCGGATCTGTCAGGCCAAAGGTCTGATTTTGTCCGATCTCGTGTTTCTTCTTGACTGTGAGTAAATAAAATCAAGTACGGCTCACCTCAAGACTCAAACATCTGCACAGAGACACAGGAGCTGATAAAAAAAGAGCAAAAAAGGTGTCTTTATTCTGTCCTGATGGGCCAATTTTACCCCCGTCTTGTCCTCATTCCTTGCTCTTACATTAGCTTCTATTTCTGTTACCTGTGCGTGTGTGTGTGTGTGTGTGTGTGTGTGTGTGTGTGTGTGTGTATGGCAGCATACTGTATGAGTGTGTGTGTGTGGGGGTGTCCGGCAGAATTCAAACGAGACAGAGAGCATCTTTCTGGAGTCATCTCAGCTCCAGGGAATGTGGCGAGATAACCGGATGCTAATGCTGCTCTTTGCCTTTGGGGAATTACGTCTGCCTGAGCAGTAACCTACATTTACTGAGCAGTCTTACACATAAGGTTAATGAATCAGGCCTGCTGGAGGACAAATGGACCCTTCATATACGTATACATGCATGGCTATAACAATCATCAATACAATCATACTAATCACACACACACACACAAACAAACAAACAAGGATATTTCTGTTTGCCGTAGCACAAAGCTAACAAGGTTAGCCATCTGAACAGTTCATTTATTTATTTAGTCTGGCTCCAGGGAAGCATGGGCGGAGACTAATAAGAGGAAGAGGGTTCTTCTGCACAGAATTATGTGCGAGTGTGCGTGTAAGAGAAAGAGAGGTTTTGATTTAATACATGAAGCCTGTCTTCCACCCATTGTTTCTTCTCACTCCCACCTGCAATTAAGACAAGAAAGAGACAAGAGGGGAAATTCTCATCACTGATTTGATAGGTTAATTAGCTCATGCATATGTAATGTCATATGCAGTTAACTACAGAGTGAGTAGATTAAGGAGGGCTGCCTGGAGTCGCTGCATTTTGTCCAAAGACTGATGGGCAGGGGGATGTGTTGAATTACATGCTAAGTGAGTTGATTGTGCGTGTGTGTGTGTATACATGTATGTGAGAGAGAGAGAGATTATTCTCCAACTCTACCCGTCTCGTCCGCCGTCCCTTCCCCCACAACGGTGACTCTGGCTGGGATCCACTCACCGTCTCCCCGTGGGGAAGACCGCCATCCGACTCAGGTCGTCAGAATCAATTATGTTCACCCCCTTTTTCTCCTCGGCAACATTTGCACGAGTCACATTTTTCAGACCTGGTCTCCAGCCTCCCCTTTTCTCCCTTCCCTCCTTCCTTCACAACACACCTCCCCACTTTTCCCACCACCCTAAGGCCCCCCTGTCAGGACCCAGGAATAATTCCCCTCCTTCTCCAACGCTTTCGGGATGAAAACGGCATGAGGTGATAAATCTGCGGCGATGTTCTGTAGAAAAAATTAAATGAAGGAGAAGAGAAGGGAAGCCGGGAGGCTCGGCGCTGCTGCCTGTCTGCTCAGCACAGCAGAAAAAAAGAACAGTCCATCCCAAAAGGATGAAGATGGAGGGATTGAAAAGAGGAGTGGTGGGGTGAAACGGGACAGTAAAAGATAGTTACTCACCTTGGACTCTGGATGCATGATTCTAAAGGCAGCTGAGTTTGCTCACAGAGTTTCATACAGCTGGAAGTCTTTTACACTCGTCCTGGACAAGAGCTGTAAAAACATCTTCTGACATAAATGCAAAGCAGAATCACTTTGGACCTGCAGTGCTCAGATGTTGAAATAAATGCTCAGGTATCACAGATCTTATTGAGAAGAAAAAAATAGATGTATGACCTAGGGCTGATATGTGGGAGGATTTTTGTCCATCAAGATAATCAATACCATGTTATTCACTAGAGAACAGCCAAGGAGAGGTTCTGGTGCTCCAAACAACTCTCATATTTAATGCCTGACTGATTTTAACACCTCACACACACCAATGGGTAGTGTGGGAGGGATCGACTACCAACTGTACAGGCAACCACAGATACCATGAAAATATTTAAGAAGCAATCCTGAAGTGTTTACCTGCTGCAATGAGTTACAGAAACTACAAACAATGCAGGGCGTAATTGGCATTGATGCACTTTAAAAGCCCTCCTCCTCCCGTGCAAACACCTGCAGCCCATGAAGCCGGGCGGCCCCCTGGGAAATCACACATTAGCATTTAGCCGTTTCATCTGCTGCACTAATCAGAGCCAAACGTTTCAATAATACAACACAAGAGCAGTTACGCAACCTAGAGAAAGGGGTGAGAGAGAGAACGAGAGCACCCAGTGAAAAGGTATTTCCAGAGGTTGCAAAGCATTTGGCGCCTGCACTAAAGGGTTGGATGGGTCTGGGTGGGGTAGAGGGTGACCCCCATTGACCTCCAGCTTGTTTCCCTTGTAGCTGAAATGTGTTGAAATCATTATTATTTGCCAACTAACACTACCAGAGCCTGTAATTAGGCAATGCTAAATGAGCTAAATGCTAAGCATTCTAGCATGCTCCACTGATGATCTTAACATACTGATGATTAGCATATTGATGTTTACGTTACTGTAGTTCAGACTTTCAATTAGCATACACGGGTTAGCTAGCAACCATTTTGCTAAGGCTGATGTAAATGTCAGCAGTTTTTTTTAAGTGTTCTGTCACTAACCAAAGAACTGGGCAAGTTAAAGTTTTGACCTGATGATGGCAATAAAAAGCTAAAGGATGACCACGATTATTACAATTCATCCTAAGGGCATAATGAATTTCAGAACAAATTTAAGTGCAATCCCCTCAGTTCTTGTTGAGGGGTTTTACTCAGCACCAAAATGCCAAGGGGTCATTAGAATGAACTGAGAACAATGAATGTCTGTATGAACTTGATGTCAGTCCATCTAGTAAATTATCATAAGATATTTCATTGGATGAGTGTTAACTTTGACCAGCTGGTATTTGTCCTCCATATCTACCATGGGCGTCTGATCCAAAAGTAACACTAAATTAATCACATATATATATAGCAGACATTTCAATCTGGATCGAGAAGGTGGAGCAAGACACTGATCTACTAACTGATGGGCAATGCTGATGTATTAAGGAGAACTGGACACAATTCTCTCTTTATACCAATAAATGTTGCTCAGTGTTACATGAAGCCAAAAGAGTTTTGGCTCCTGAGCCCCCGCTATCTTGCACAAGGATAAAATGATTTAATCTTGAAGCTATTCTGGACTTTTCAAATGTTTTTGGGACAAAAGGATCAAATCCCAAAGTATCAAATTTAACGTTTATAAGCAGGAGTGGTGGTGCTTAAAAAAATCCACCGTTTTACAACTGCTTCTTTCGCAATCTAAGCTCGCAGGAGGAAGTCTTCTAAGGTACCTTTGCATGATGTGACATTGCAATTACACAGTTTGGCCACTATATTAACTTGGCTTTAAAACTTAGAGCACTTCCTGGGGGCTTATAGAGGGCTAAAAAAAAAAAAAAATCTAACTGGCTCCAATGTTATAGACATGTCTTTCTGTTTAAATCATACCTGAAATACACTCTGTGACTGTTCTTACTCACACTAACTGGCAGGTTAGCTTTGGTTGCACCCACTCTGGAACCACCTACCTAACAATTCATCAACTTCATACAGTTCCCCCTCTTTGGACGCCAACTTCTCCTGCAGTCTGTGCTCCCTTCCTGAAGCTTGGCAGCCCCCGATCAGCCTCCTCTCTGGCCTGCAGCGAGCAGGAAATGGCCTATTGTTCTGAGATAATGTGAAATATAATGTTCCCCTGCACTCTTGGAAGCATTCTGCCCTGACAGCCTCATAGCTGTGGGCAACAGTAGGCGCCAAGTATATGAGCACCTGCCAAACAGGGACGTCCATCAGCCATGCGGTGATGCTGGTTTATAGCAGAGAGAGGAAAGGGGAATCCCCTGAAGACTTGTGGGAAAACAAGCACCTCTCACACAGCCGTTTCACGAAAACTCACCTCCGCCCACTCAATACAACCTGGGAGATTTTCTATCATCTTCTGAAGCACTTGTGAAAATACAAACTCTAAGTGCATTTGAGGCGATGCAGAAAGTGAGGTAGAAACTAAGATGTTGAAGGAGAGCGTCTTCATTGTTCCCGCTGGAAAGAACCGGAGTCAAACACTTACATCACCGAGGTGCCTAGGCTCGACAGATTCATTCTCTTAAAATCAGTTCATCAATCCGCATGATAAAAGCCACAGCAGACAAGCCAAAGAGAATCAGAGTTTGTGAATTCACACCCTCTCAGACACATGTAAGAAATTACACTGTTTCCAAATGTGACCACACGAGCTGTGCTTCGGAGGGGCCTCGCAGCACATCTTAACATGACGAGGCCCTGCATTCAGTCAGGAGTTGAAACTCTCATTGATCATTACAGTACACAGCGGAGCCGTGCTCTCTCTGCTGTGGAAACAGTGAGGAAGTTTGTTTATTTGACTGAATCACCGGCCAAAAACTCATAAATATCCTTGGCAAGGGTACAGGTTAACAAAGCAGTTTGCAGAACATGAACAGCAACCAAGGGACCCTTTGCATTTTGTAATGGAAATAGTGCAAAATTTTAAACTAAATGCCTGCAGGAATAGTTTTTATGAACAAGACATGAGTAACTAAATTTGTCACTCTCCCTTTTCCTGCTATTCATGATTAGGAAGTCAATAAGGCTCATGCGTTAGCAGGTTATTAATGTCATCTTACCTAAACTTATAACACAGTCCTCTCAAGGGTAATTATGGGGCTTGTATTTCAAATCCTGAAGGAATAATAAATGAATCGAGGAAACTTTATTTAGGATAGCAACTCAACATTTTGGCAGGACCTAAAAGTTAAAAGGCCTCTGCTGTTACTTGAGGTAGCTTTTCACCTTTTTTTTCTTTTTTTTTTTTCTCACACAGTCTTTTCAGCTGTTGTCTGAGATAACAGGTTCTCAGAAACCATGAAGAAATGCTCCTCCAACTTCAGCATTTTCCAATGGGATTCTCCATGAGGTGAGATATGTAGAGGGCGGCATATTCAGGTAATAAAAGGGTGTAAATCTGTCAGATTAGTGACAAAAATGAGAGTGTGTGGGATTAAGGTAAAGCATGGATGTGGCTCCTTTTGCTTTATTACTCATCTTACATTCAAGGGATCTTTTTTGGAGGAGGTACGCACCTAAATGGATTAAAGTCACAATTCACTCCACGTACAAAACAGACATTTAGGCATATATCCTCTTCACTGTGTCTTTGTGACTGTATGCTTTGATGTTCAACCAGCCGCCCACTGTGACTTTCTCGCAGCTCCTGAATTGTCTGTTCAGCAGAGCTTTGGCTCAGACGTTTGGAGGCGCATAACACTGCCATCTATTGTTCCTCCTCTAAAGGCTCTTAGGTTGTGCTTCACTGTTGGAAGTGTATTGTCTTCAGAGATTAAAGGAGGCTGTCCACAAGTCTTCACAGCACAGGCTAAGTTTTGTAAAAGTACTTTATGTAACAGCGTCATCTCACCTGCACCTTTTCTTCGTACTTTTTCAGTGGGATTACTAGATTTTCTCAACTATTTTGGCATTTTATAATTGTAACTTCTCTAGACTTCTCCAGACACCTTGAAGTTTGTATAGCATTTTATAATGTTACTAATGGCTTCATTAATGCTGAATAAATGCTTTACAAGTTATTTATTAATTAGATGTGAACCATTAAAGGACATTTTTCTCCTCTGTGGCTATTTCTGGGGATTTTAGCCAGCCCATTTAGAAGATCACTGCAGTGGATCTTTTCACCACTCACTTTCTTCAAAAAGGTTGCAGAAAATCTAGGCAAAATGACATTAGTGGTAGGGATGCTCTATAGATACTGAATAAGTTATCTTCCTGATAAAGGGAAAATTATTACTGACTGTTGGGTATAATGAAATTATAGGTGCAGTACCTTCACTCTGATACAGTAATCAGCGGTAGGTAAGTTTGTTTATGATCTATCAGTATACACAAACAATAGGAGAAGAAAAAGAAGAGCAAATGCAGCATGCTGTTGTGAAACTGCTCCGCCTGGGTAGAGCCGTGCATTTTTTTAAGAGAAAAACACAATTGCATTATGCAAAACATGTTCAAGGGTTCACAGAGGAATGAGAAATTCTTTGAGTTTTAGCTCAACAACTTTTTGGAGCTCTGCAATGTTAGATCAGCCATCTTTGCTCAGTAAATGTCAGCCTTTTTTACCCTCTGGTTACAAACTTCTTTTTTCTTTTCTGTTTTAAATATGAAAATATAAAACAATCATTTATCTTATCAGTGTCTGCTATGAGAAACAGCTGTTTTCTTTATCAGCTGTAAAAAATCCATATTGTGCATCCCTTAGAACTGCAGACTCAAAAAAAAAACATCACACACTCATTTTAAGAAAAAATAATTGCAACTCTGCAGACTGAACCAATTCAAACTTACTGACAAGAATCTATGTAGCTTTTATTTTTGATTAAATTACATTTTCTTGTCACTCACAGTGCCTCTTCTGCTGCATTTTAGTGACAAGCTAATATAAGTTGGAATGTTCATAGTGAGCAAAATGCGTAGTGTTTTTCAATGTTTTTTTTTTCATTCACTAGATTTGGATCAAGTTGGATGGATTCAATTGCTACAACACATTTCTTTCCTGATGGTTTGGTTTCACAATTATCCACTTTTTTGTTTTTCTAAAATCTGTTTTACATCAGATAGAGCAAATTTGATAAGTATCCATGCATGGGTACAAGGCATGGTTTCTCAATGTCACATCACCTGATGCATAAGTCTTTGGTAAATGATTTGTTAATTATTAAAAAAGTCATAAATTTAACTTAGAAACCCTTAAAACAATCTGCTTTATTAGAAAGTGGCAATGGTGTTTCATATATAAGCAGTTACAGTAGGATAAAGATAATTTTAATAATGTTGTCAAAACTATTAAATGCTTTCTTGCATCTTGAAACAGACAAATATAATAAATATAATATAATAATGTAATAAGGGATGCAAAGAGGCCACATGGCTGCACACAGGAGCAACTGAAAGCAAAAACAGGCCTATAAACTTGTAAGCACACATAAACAACAAAGCCGTGTCTGTCGTACACCCTCTCCGCTTCACATAGTTAACTTGACTGTAATTACTGCGCCGTGCACAAGGCTGTGTGAGATTACAGGAGTGAGTTACACCTGATGCCAAGTGAAAGTACTCCATACTTTAAATATTTAATCAGCCCCTTCACCATGAAGCAAATGAAGCGAGACAAAGGTTGCAGAGCGGCTGAGGAGGATTGGGAGGGAGGGGGGGCTGCCCTGGCTGTATTTTGTGCACATGAGAACATGAGTGCGCACACACACATGAACACACATGCACACACACCAGGGAGTTCAGTATGTCATTACCTCTTGATTTTTCTGTTGATAGATCTTTTGCCAGTCTCTCATTTCAGTGGAAATGACTATGTACAGTATGTGTGTGTGTGTGTGTGTCTAGGGGGTGTAAATAAGTGTGTGAGTGCAGGGGGGAATGGGGGTGGGGGTGGTCTGCACACCTGCTCAGGGTCAGGGCCAAGACTTGGTGAGGCTCAGCCACATCGAGCTGCAAGGATACAAAGGAGAAATTCTTCTCCTCGCTAAGCCGGTTAGAGCTCAAACTGCTTCACTTGAGCAACACGGGAAGTGACAAAATCAGGCACTAAATCGGACTCGCCTTGTATGTTCAAGTGACCATGAAATGAACCATCCGCAGAGGTGTATTTAAAATGACACACAATATGTTTTGAGGTGCAAATCACAGAGAGGGCCTGTATGAGAAGTGTAATTTGATTTTTACAGTAAATATAAAGAGAGGGGGTTCACCTGCCCTCCTTCTTCATCCAGAGTCTATATTTGATTTATTTCACTTTTCTTGGGCAATACTTAACAATTATACCACAAAATTTGTAGAAAATAACTACTGTAGTTGTTATTGTTTAATTTGTGACCTTGTAAAACAGTGTCTTTCCATTTTCCCAGAGGATGTTTACATCTTTTGTCCTTTTTGACCAGTTGAAAAGCTAACACCATGGGTTTGGACTGTAAGTCTCTGCAGTGGTGAGTGTGAGTTTTGCATTCCCAAACTGCATATCAATATCAATACCAGTTACTTAAAACTTTTATCAATTTTTGGCCACTTAAGAGAAGCTCAACAAGCGGTTAACACACTATTAACATATGACCACTTTTTAAAGCTCTTAGCAGTTTCCTACTTTGGTTGTGTCTCCGCTAAGAAAAACATTTGATTCCTTAGCCACTGAATGTTCTGCTTTGCTAAAGTCACAACACTGTCTGTCAGCTGTTTGGTGTTGGGCTCTGATTTTACTGTCTATTAACTGTCTGTTAGGTTTACCATGACTTTTTCATTGATAATAGCTTGTAGCTCTAGCAAAAAACTAAAGATTGCCCTGTTTCATTTTATAATAACATTTTACCTGTTCTTCATGCCAAAATAATCAATGCAGCCTTAATCTCTTTCACTAATTTAAACTGTGATCCAGGACTATGGTTGTGTTTCGGAAAAGATTATGCTCATGACAAGTAAATGAAAAAGATTGTAATTATCATAGTATAATCTAAGCAAAAAGCCAAAATCCAGGGTTTCCATGGTGTTCCCCTCCCTGTTTGAACTGAAATGTGAGAGTAAAGCAGATTGATGGTGAGAACTCACTGTGTGTAATGGATAAAAACACTAGCAAAGTATTTACATCATGAATTTCCAGGTTTCACCCCATTTTCACTAATAGAGGGGAAATAGCTACACAGTGTTGAGTCGTGCCAGAGCTGTGCTGACATCATAGACTGGAAGATGTGCCCGCATAATGATTTCATCACACTCTGACATCACCTTGCACCTCTGTCAGCTGAGAGTGATGCATCCGCTGCCTGACGCCATCCCTGCTGTGTTTACTGGACTGCTCTGTCTGTCAAGATGACATCAATGGAGCTTCACTTCCCTGAAACGAGTGAGTCAGCCGCTTCTGCCTGTTTGACAGGAGGAGAGAAGAGAAGGAAATGTGGAGGTTTCTTCTCAAGGACAGAGTTAGGGAGTATAAAAGTACTCAGTGGTAAATTTACTATGATATTCTGCTTTTTCATTTTCATTCAAGACATTGTTTTTATTTCATTAACCCTGCCCTCCCTCTGTTTTTCTTATTCATGATGAGTGACATATACAGTGCAGCTGATCAAACAGCTGATGACAGCTGACGGTTGGGTGATCAGACTGACCACATCACTGCTGTGAGAGAGGTGAGGGCGGGTCGTCTGCGGGGGCACAGCGCTGTCATTGGGCAGTTTTCAATCTGCGCTGTGCGCTATTTCTCCTGGCCCGTCCCTGGAGAGAGTAAGCAGAGATGGCTGGAGGAGAGTGAAGCTCTTTAGACAGTGGATCAGTTATCGCTGAGCCGAGGAGGCAGAACCTGTGATAGATGCTGCTCCCCAGGAGAGCTGTGGAGCTGATCTTTACGGAAGGGAGGGAATGAAAAGGGATGAGGGAAGGAAGGAAAAAAAAGAGGTGAAGAGTTTAAAAGAAAGGAAGATGATTTCTGAAAAGCATCATCTCTTGAGACTTTCCACCGTTGGTTGTTTTAGAAGTCGCTCTGGGTGGCTCTTTTAATGTGAGACGAATTAATTGCAGGCAACATGATGTCAAGTAGAGTATGATAAAACAAAGGAGTCGGTACCACTGAACTCAGAGAGGACGACGCTTCTCTCATGTCTTTGCTTCTTTCTCTTTGTTTTGTCTTAACGTTCTCATTTGTGCCAGTGTGTATGTCAAAAGGAAGAAAGGCGAAGGGTTTGTTTCTGTACAGAAACTCTCTATGATTCATGTTTCCTCTGCTTTGATCTGCGAGCTTTGCACAGCCCCGGGATAAACCATTTCAGGTTGTCTAAACAATTTCCAATCACTGTTTCCATATTTAGGTTCTTCTATGGAAGAGAGAAGAGAGGGCCTTGCATGCTAACTCGTTCCTCTCTGAGCAGCCGGGAGGAGGGGAGGACCTGATTCTATCCATTAAGAGTGAAGCCAGACATTGATTTGTGCAGACGGAACACGCATGCACAAACAAACATGCATGTGAGTGCACAACACACACACGCACACACACATCTGCACGGCCATATGCCCCATGAGGTCAGCTTACCGGCAAACTCTGAGCCCCCTGAAAAGCTCACCTCAATCTCTCATTTGACTCTCCAAACACACATCTGCTCCCAAGCACGCACACCCCCACCAAACTCGCTGTGAAATCAACCCATGGCTCTTATTAGCAAACCCCGCCCACCTTCTCTCTGCTCACCTTCCCAATTACCCAAAATCCCAATCTAATAAGAAAAAAAACCCCTCAAACAATTCAAAAACTTCAGAGCAAAGCGGAGCAACACCTAAGCTGCACGTCCGCAGCTTGATAGCACGGACAAACGGAAAACGCTCCAGTGTGTTTGCATGTCAGTGTGTGCTGCATGACATCATTCAGCTGTTCCTCTGGGCAGGACTCCATCCAACAAAATAATCCAGGCCAGCTCCATAAAGCAGGGAGTGCCGCCACATTCCCCCAGCCACGAAATATCAAGTGGTATTAAGTCACCATAACTGTCACCCTCCTTTCCACTTCATGCCTCCTCCTGCACTGTGGTAACACACATGCATGCACAGTTGATTTGCTTCAATGTAATTGATGTATGAATAAAGTGAAAAAAAATCAACAAAGAAACACAATCTGTGCACATTTTACTCTCTTTCAGTCTGCGCAATAGTATCAGATGTGCTATATGCATGCAGCAGGTGGCTCCACATTAACCTTCGCCCACAGTCTGAGCAGCGCAGCAAAGCGCAGTGCAGAGCAGGGATCTTGTTTCGGCCCCTTCGCTCTTCCCTCATCTCTCCGTTCCCGACGGACTCCCATTATACATGACATCAGAGCCTCTCAACAGCTTTGCACAGCTGTGGCCCGAGCAGAGCTGTGCAACACCCAGGATCCACCCCACCTTATACAACCTCACATAACAATGCAGGCAACGGGGGAATCTTGCTTAATGGAGGGATTTTTGTTGTTTATAGGCAAAGTTTTCCCGTAAAAATGCGGCAAACTGTGCTAACTGCGAGAACTGTAATCTACTGAGGTAAGTCAATAAAGACCCAGACTGGCTGTAATGTATAAACAGGAGCAAGTTTTAAAAATTAAAGACTTTTACAGTAACCTTAGATGAAGTCACTTTTTAGCACAGTTTTCAATTAACAGGTATTAGGTAGGTATGAGAGGAAAAGGAATCCTTTCAATCATTTTCTCTAAATTGTGGAACATCATTTTTTTCTGCTGCTGTTTAAAGCATTTGTATTTCACCGGAGCATTTCCTCTTCTTTCTCCTGCATTTCTCTTTCTTTCACAACCACTGAGGAATGTTAACAGGTGCTGGCTCCACTTTCAATCCTCAAGAAGTGTAATGGGACAAAAGAACAACTGGCAAGAGCACCTGTTTTCTGCCAGGCTGGGAAAATAGATCCTATTCCCAAATCACACTTGAGAGTCAAAAACAAAGCGCTACTATCCTCAGCCTTTTCTCCTGTCACAGCTGAAGATAAGCACGCACACTTTTTCATCCAGTTAACCCCTTGTGATCTGTCCGATGGATGGCCTCTGAATGGTGACGGAGGAGGTTACGGTTGCAGTTCCGGCCTCACACCTTTTCTGGGCTGCACCACTGTGACACCATGTGGTGGCAAATCACAAACCAGATCTGAGCAGGAGGACCAAACATAATACAGCTGCTAATGAAGCTGAATGATTTCCAATTTCTCAAATAATTTAATTACAAATATGATTTTCTGCACTAGACACAAATCTTTTCATGTTTATTCATGTACACGGCTGAAGGAAAGGTCACAGTGGTCATTTAAATCTCTCTGCCAACACTTTAGAAAGTGATACACAATTTATCAACATTTTAAGGCAAGTATATTCATCATTTTCCTATGTGTCTATATTAGTATGATTATGCATAAATTACTATTATTTTATGAAGGGTTAATGAGGCATTCATTGTCTGACAGCAGCTAAAAAGGTGCTCGTTATCTTGAAATTACTTCATGTTATATAAAAAGCAGTTGCTAATTTCATGTTTGGCTATAATTTATTCAGAAAAAAGGGCAACAAAAGTAGAAATTCTGAATGTCCATCTGAGGAACTATGAACTTCTGAGTGAATGTTATCATTTTCCTCTGCAGGACCAGTGTTGGGGTTTTTTTTATTTTTTTTCTCCCTATTTGTGGGAGCTCTGCTGAGGAGGTGAGGCTAAATGCAAGTTCCAAGTGCTTACGGTGGTGAAGAACAGGGCTTCGATTGTAAGATCTGCCGCCACCTCAAAACAATAATGGATACATGAAACTGACAACCAATACTTACAGAAAGTGGTTGAATGAAGGAAGGCGTCCAGCCCTTCATCAGTGTTCAGCCTTTCAGAGAGAGCTGGTAAACCAAAAGTTATAACAGAAGAATTCTTTGGTTTTACTCAAATGGGTGTACAACACACAAAAAAGCAAAGGAAAAGAAGAATTTAAACAAGGTTCCAGAAAAGCATATTCAACGAGTAGGTGGTGGTTTATTACAATCAACACTGTTTTATGTAAAAGCCAGCTTGAACCCATCCAGCATGTGTGTTAAACATTTTTCATAGATGAAAGAAAATGAAGAATACATCTCTTTTTTTATTATTACCTTTCCCAGAAAGGCTTTCTTCACTCATCTACCAGGAATGAAAAATGACACTATAACTGAAATATTCCAGTTCCTAGAATACAGTAGATATGTATATTTCTCAATAAGTTATTTGACCTTAGTAGTATGGTCTCTCTCAGACTCCTCTATTTATTAATGCTAATTAATATGATTCTTTTTTAGTTATGGTTGTCCTATAATCCCATTAACTGTAGTGTTTTTATTTCATTTTATTTATTCATTATAGTTTCTATTTAAAAAGACCATAAAAATGATTTTTTATTGTTGTTATCTTTGCAATGTATGTGTATGTACAGTATGTGCATATCATAATATACAGGCAGCAAAGTAAAGCTTATCTTAAGCTGAATAATTCAGCCTATGAAACACAAGAATAAAAGCTCATAATTGCACTGTGAAATCATTTAAATCAAGAGGTGATATTTCAAATTGACTTTGAAAAAAGGAAAAAAAACTGAGATCACCTGAGAAGCATTAGGTCAGCCATTCCCCAGAGCGCCGCAGGAGACAGCTGTTCCAACACACACACTCATACACACACACAGGCACAGAAGACGGATGGTTGGATGCTCTCCAGGGCCATAGGTGCTGTGGAGCCATATGGGTGTTATGGGTCACCACTTCCACTCAGGGTTCAGAGGTGCCTCATTCCTCCTTGACATTAGATCAGACACATTTAACTGGATTTAAGCAGACACAGCCCACCATGACCCTACTACCATCCCACCTTCAGTATATAGCCTTTGATTCCATTTGACTATTTATTGTAACGATCAGTGACTTCAGTGTAGAAAGGTGCATGTCTAAAGGGCTTTGGAAAGGGCTTGAAAAGCCTTTACTCCTGCAATCCAGGAAATTTAACTGGCTGCAAAGAGTAAGGTAAAGTCTCCCAGAAGAAAGATGCGAATAAGACTAAGGAGCTAAAGCCTTTTTGTGTGTGTATGTGTGTGTGTGTTTCTCCGTTTACGTGTGTGAGTGCAGCCTGCGTACAGGGATAACTGGCAGAACATCCTCCTCTGGGGTTTGACACGCTAGATGGAAAATACCCCCCTCAAAAACCTCCAAAATAATTCAACAGTCTCTCCTGCTCCTTCTTCTTCTTCTTCTTCTTCTCTTTCCACATTATCTTTGATCTCTCCAACCCAAGGCTTCTCCTGTTCCTGATTCATCTGCCTGTACCTGCCTCTTCACGGCACCACCCTGCTGACTCTGTCTCTTTTCACCAAAATTGGATTCGGAGGCTGTTTTATTCACAGAGGGATCAACTTCAACATCTGTCTTTTTTTCCCCTTCTTTTCTTCTTCTTTCCTCTCCTTTACTCCCACAGTCATAGGAGTAAAGGGCAGAGAAGTAGAAAGAGAGAAGAGCCTCTTCTGGATTGTATCTTCATCAGCTGAGCATTGTGGTGCTGCTGCAGCTTGGGGCATCTTTATTGGAAAGACTTGCTTCTCCAGTTTTAAGGCTACATCTACACTTTTTTTTAATTTAAAAACTGTCTTTTCAGAGGAGTATTTGAGCACCGCTTCAGAAATAATCTCTGTCCGAAATACAAATGCACATCACATGACCATTCATACACACTGGGAATGTGTGTACTGATGTAAACAAAAAGCAGAGGGGCTGGCTGCTTAGTTGCAGAAAGTAAGAGCAAAGATTTCTTTGGATCAATAATTAGGTGGTGCTGTTGATGAAAGTGACTCAGAAAGGTGGTCAAGGTGGCAGAAAGACTGGGGGTCACATGAGGAAAAACACATTGTTATGAAGGACCTATGAGAAAACGTCAGTTTCTGCAAGACAACTCCACAACCCTGGAGTTTTCAAACTGAAACAGGATCAGCAGCATTTTAGAAGTCTCCAATTTTGGGGCTCTAAAATGCTGGATTAGAAAGGAATTTAAGCCATAATTTTTTTTTTGCCTTTTTAAAGGAAGAAGGAAGGAGAAGGAAGTTGTGTCAATGTACCCTCAAGCTGTTTTCACCATATAAAACCACAAAATATTAAAGATAATAAGTTGTGTGAATAAGACTCTCATGATCGAAAAAGACACGTTTAATCCATAACCATGACACAAAGCAGGGATGAGATTTGTTGCTCCAAGGCCTCTTGGGGGGTTTTCCTGATTGGAGATGATTGAGTGGCACCCTTAGGCTACGCTTTACATCTCCTGAAGTGGCCCCCATCTCCCTGCTCCTCACCTGAGTAAATGGCCTCTTGTCTGCTGCCAGCTCTTGATTACTGCTCTTCATCCAAGCTGGTGAAGAGAATTGATGGAGGGCAAAGAAGAGAAAACTGTGTGCTTGTGTGTGTGTTTGTGCATGTGTAATAATTAAATCCAGGAGGTGAAGAAGAGCATCCGTTGCAAACTCTGTCCACTGGTCTCACTAAGTCCCCCGCATTGTGCACTAAAAAAACTAAGTGAAAACATGAAAAATACCAAATTGCCAGATTGTAAGCAGCCCCTCCTGTTTCACAAAGCGTATGCTGCACATGGCACAGGAAGGAACCAAACTTTCCACTAGCTTGCTACTTTTAGCATGGCTTAACATAAATACATGTTAAAACAATTTAATGTGATTAAGTTTGCTACAGAAAAACAAGGTGAAAAGCAGGAGGAAGAGAAAAATTGTTTTTGGGCCGATACACAAGGGTTTATGACTCTTTCTAACCTTGAGTAATTCAAAAAGTGGGAAAAAGGTGGAACGGGTGGAGAACAGTCTTCTTGGATGCTCTTTACAATTAACTAAACAGCAAGAAATATTATCTGGTCCATATTGGCATAAAAAACTTATCCAAAAGGCACCGACACCACAAACACAGCCAAGATGTTGAGCTCAGTGACTCAAACTAACTGGGGTGGCGCCCAGCAGACAGCTAGCTGCTGGTTATTACTCAGAACAACCACACCCATGAAAATATGCATAACTTTAACTCTTTATACAATTAAAATTATATAGAAATCTCACCCTTCAACTATAATAAGCAGGGAAATTAGAAGAAGCTGATCAAAGCATTTTTTTCTGCTGTAAATGGGGCTTTTTGATAAGGGAGTCCGATGGGATTGACTTTCTTGCAGAGTCAGCCTCAAGTGGACATGTGAGGAACTGCAATTTTTGGCAAATCCATGTTAGCTTCATTTTTTCAGCTGCACCCTTAAAAAATTAACAAATAAGTTTAAAATGTATGAGAGAGATAAATTTCGATGACAGTCAGACAAAGTGTTTTTTGATGGCTGAACAGCAATACACTAACAGTAATCAAAACTCTATAATGCTTCTAACATATATATATATATATATATATATATATATATATATATATATTTTAAAAAAAAAAAAAATAAAAAAAAAATTGTTTTATTCTTAACACTGTT
>JAPZDY010000013.1:19138827-19154612 GCA_029783645.1 Ctenochaetus hawaiiensis | reverse complement strand
GAAAACTAAACAAAAAATAGTTTTAGGATGAACACTGTTATGTATTTGTGTATTAAAGCTTATTCAGGATTGGATGAAAAAACAGAAAACACTTGTGTTTTCAGTCAGTCTGGCACCTGAGCTCTCAACACAAGCTAAAACCACCTGACAGCAGCTACAATAAACCTCCAGCTTTCATTTATCTCCACCAACACTCACCTCACTCCCAGCTTCTTTTTCCAGTTGTCTAATCACTCGCTGCACTTTGTTCCAAACTCCTGTAGAGATAAGTTATGCAGCAGCTGCTACATTTTAAATCCATAGTCTGTATTCAAAACAGAAAAAAAAAAATCTGTGAAAGGCAGCACACACCTGGGCAGACATCTCTTTGAGTATAGCTGAATAAGATCTGCATTCTGTATAATGGATTCTTGGTCTACCTGTGTGTGCTGATAAACACCAGCACACACAGGAAACACAGCGGCGGCGGACCGTCAACTCCAGCCTGTTCACAACGCCGACCGACCTCCATCTGTTGCCACTTTTGAAAAGAGCGGCTGAAAACACGTTTGTGTAATTTGGCATGTTCTTTCAAATGGAAATAATCCGCCTGTTTCTCTTTCCGAGGGGAGGCTCCCCTCTGTCGTGGCTTTCAAGGTAAGATTAAGAGGACGTTTTTATCGCGTGGGGTTTAGCTCTCCCTTCCTCTGGTGATTTCTCTGCCTTCAATCTGGCCGTTTGAAATACACAGAAGGCTTTTCTGCTGTGCTCTTTGCTCGCTATCAACCTGTGAGGAGAGAGCCGTGAATGTAAAAACTTTTTTCATCTAAAAAGAAATAAATGAATAAAATTAGATTACAAAGATGTAGCATAAAAAACCAAGGGAAATAAAGGAACCCCCTCACCACTTAGCACTGAATTTTCTCTATGATGGTAATGAAGGACGTTTATCTGTGTTGAGAATGTAGTTACTCGTATAATTAAAATGATTTGAAACATGACAGCTGCAGCAATACTTCAATTATTCTCTGCTAGGTGTATTCAGACATTTTGTTGTATATACATGATGCCAAATTTTGTGATTGCATTGTCTCAGCCCCAAGTTTGCTTCGTGCATCACATGTTTGAGAGATGCAGAATGTTACAAGCTTCACCTTTAAAGCAAGAAATGTTGACCCGGAGGCTTTTTTTTTCACCTTCTGGCTTGAGAACGGACTGAACAGATTGGAGTTCTGTTGCCCCGGCCAACATGGCCAGCAGAGCAAACAAGTGTGACTCAGATAGGACCATATGATAAACAGTCTGATCCCGCTGATGAGGAAGGTGGAGGTCAAATACTCTGTGTGCGTGCATTTATCTGTGTGTGTGTGTGTGTGTGTGTGTGTGTGTGTGTCTGCTATGTTTGAAAAGCTGTGTAAGCAAATAATAACGCGTAAAACAAAAACACAAAGCGTCACCTGCGCAAAGTAAACATGTTTTTCCAATCAGAGGCTAACATCATGTTAGCATTACTTTTCCGAGAAAAGCTTAGTTCATAAGCTAGGCTTTGATGACAAAATCTGTAGTAATAATTTAGTGTTACATTATACTCTGTGACCTGATGAAATTCAGCAGGACCATCACTTTAAAAGCTTAGACTCAAGTTACATGCTGTTTATTTGTAGCATTTGCCAAAAATGCTCATTTCCATAGTAACTAATAGAATAACAAGTTTTTAGATATTTACAATAACAAAGACTGATGGAGCGAATTGAATGCAGTGAGTCTACAGAGATTTTTAGTCATTTAGTCGACCTATTACGTGGACTTTCTGTAGCCATGCCCAAATTTGTACTGTAACAGTGCAGTTTCCATAGTTTCACCCTCATCTCATTATATTTGAACATTCCAGGAGTCTGATGGTCAAATCAGCGGCCAACTGTCTCTGCCAACCAAACTGGTTTGGAATGCAGGAGTCGCTCACTGCCGTTCACTCACCTCTATTTGTTTGCCAGCTGCTGACATTTAAGCGACAAACATCACAGCTTACAATGTTCACACCAATGTAAACACACACAAGAAAGCACTCTCACACAGACAAACACTCAAGTCTTACAGACACAAAGTGAGTTCTCTGTGGCGGAGAACGGTAACATGCCCTACTTCTGTATCACAACCACATCACACGGTGAACCCCTCGATAAAACTACAGCGAGACTGTAGCAGAACGGCACACACTCACGCTACGTTTCTCAGAGGTTTGGATGAGAACCTGGGCTCCAGCCTAACCCAGCCAGCCGGCTCCGACCACACTGCAGGAGCAGATGAGAAACGGCAACACTTTGCTGTTCTGGCTCCAAGGTGAGGCTGGAAGGGAAGGGAAGGGTGATGAAAGGTATGCCTGTTTCTCACAGCTCCAAAATGTAACTTTTCCACTTCATTTTCTGCGTTTGACTGGAACAATGGCACGGTGTCAATGCAGAAGTTCCTTTTGTAACATCTTTGTTCAACAAGGAAATGCCTCTGGCCCAGTCAGATACTTCAAGTTATCATTTGTGCACTTATTTGATGTGACACAGGTCAGGCCGAGCTCAGCACCCAACAACCCTCATTAATTAGATCATGTTAGCATCACATTTATGAGTGTAATTCTGCTCTTAACCAAATCGTATGTTTATTTATGTTCTGTTATGTAACAAAGAGCTCACAAAGCTGATCATGTGTAACATTAGTTTCTCTAACTGCAGCTGGACTTCATGGGTGAAATAATAAGGAACAGACAGAATCAGAAGAGACAAAGAAAAATAATCATCCTATTGCAGGGGGAAGATTTCACCCCGTTCACTGAGGAGCTGCTGAACTATATAGAGTCATTTAGCTTTTTTTAAACATCTTCTCATGTTCTGATTGATCAGACAAAAAATATCCCTGCACTCATCTTCACACATGTATGTTTTCACACCACAAACAACAATAAGAACCAGACTGAGACCAGCCTTTCCAAGGCAGTCCTGCTGTTCTAAACAAACAACAGCTTTCAACCCTGGCCAAACAAAATGACCTGCAGAGGTAAACCCACCAGAGTCCAGGTTCAGGGTGAAGGAACCTTCAGTACAGTGATTCTCAAACTGTCCACAGGGTCCACTGGAAACACTGCAGGTGGTGCATCGATGATCAGGGGAAAAATATGATGCGAAACCGAATAAACTTTATAGGATTTGTGAAGATTATATCTACAAACAAGTTTTTTTAGAAAGCAGACATTTATATTGGTAAAACTTTGATTTTGAACAGTCAGCATTTTAAATCAGTTACTTCTCCAGTCATAGTTAGTGTTTACTAAAAAAATCAACAATAAGCCTGTGAAACATCATTATGTTGCATTATTATGAGCATGCAAACTTTACCATTCAGCTAAAAAAAAAACAGCCTCATAGCTTCAAGCTTTTAATTTTATTTTTCTTCTTTAGGCAGGGACAGACATTATTACTGCTGATTTTAAATGTGATTTAGGGATGATGACAGTGTTGACTCAGCTGGGATCAGTAACAGATGAAAACATTTAGTGTGCGATTAGAACAGAGTCCAGTCATAAGTCATTAGATCTGTTTAAAAGCAATTTGTTCTTATAAAGATCTCTTGGCAACTGAAGATGTCAGTTATGGAAACAAATTAGTAAATAAACAAAAGGAGATGAAATATAATAGAAAAAAAAGGTTTGTGGTGTGAGAGTGCACTGGACAGCAGGAATAGAGGAAAAGTGATCTGTGGCAAGGGAATGAATGTCCTTACAACAGACAAGTGGACTGAAGGAAGACGCAGAGCTGCAACCACAGTCATTTGTTTAGTCATTGTAGGTTTCAGCTTCTCCTCTGGTTAGTTCTGAGCTCTGGAGATTTTAAACATGCCTCTGAGCTTACTGAACCATGACATTTCATTACATACTTTTCACCATGAACCACTAGAATGAGATCTAACATTCAAAATAAAACCTGCTTAAAATCACAAAGAACATCAGATTTTTTTTTTCTTTTAATCTTTTTCCTGTTTTCCATCTGTTTCTTGAAAATCTGCGGAGACTTTACAAATGCTAGCTGACTCACCCGCATGTTAGATGACAGCTCGTCAAGATGAGTGGCAGCAGTGGGTGTGCTTTAACAGGTGGACACACACACACACACACACACAGACCGTCGCATGCTCCTCACCTCCATTACTCCTTACCTTCTGGTCCCTGCAGGACAGTTGGATGTGAGCCTTTATCTTCATCTAGTAAACATACACTCTCACTGTCAGGATAACACGCTTTCCAAAATCCATGCTGAGCCTGAACGAATGCACATGGCCTCACAAACGAACACTCGCAACACTCCACACACAGGCGTACAAGTGCACACACATGCGACCCCCGCAGAGGAAGTGAGATTAGCTTTTTGCTGCTACTGTAATTCAGTTATCCCTCGCTGCCGGAGGCCAAATGGCGGGCAGGGAGTAGGATTCTGCTGTGTCTGTACTTTGTGTGGCTGGCGGCTTCCTTATCCCTCTCATACACAGGTGAATGCCTTTTTGCCCGCCTGTCTCCTCTACACCTCGTCTCTCACTGTCTTCCCACAACCCCAGGACACCATGGGAGCCCCCCCTTCCCCTCGCTGCTAAGCTGCCATCTCAAATCCACTATTGTGACGGTTAATTTCTGACACGATTTCCCCCCCTCAAGAATTTAACCATCGGCAGGGTGTGTTCACTCATGCCTCCTCTGCTCCCAACAAGCGTCACCGTTGCTGAAACATAAGTCTAAGTTGGCAGAAAGGAGGGTTTTTCTGCGCTAAGACGGTGGTGGCGACACTGTGACGAGGCCCACCAGTGGTTCACAATAAAGTAATGGAGCCAGTAAGTGCGAGATGTGCCAGAGCCCACATCATTAATGTGCAAACCCACACGCAAATGCACGCATGCCATCCGTGAAGTGAGTCATGAACACACATATGCATGGGTGCACACAGTGGGAGGCAGCGTTCTGGCGCAGGTTAGCCACAATCCGGGGCTTTTTTTTTTCCTCCCTCCACTGTGGACCCCTTGCCAGGTCAGACTTGGAAAGAGGTCACATTCTCCAAGGTGTGTCTAAACAGAGATGACATGTGGATGTGCTGGCACAAGCACCGCTCTCGGCTCCCTACCACCACATCTCACGCCCCTGCCAGAAAAGCAGCCGTGGTTGTTTTCTTTCCCGTCCTTTTTTTTTTCTGCTCGTTTTCTTCTCTTTCCCTCCCGAAAAGCCACTCTCTGCCAGAGAAAACAGAAACATTGTTTGTTTTAATGGTGGTTCCATTCCTCAGGTTTATCTTGACTTAAAAATACCAATAAAGTAAAGAACAGGCTTGACAACTGGAATGATCCTCATGTTAATTTGGGTATGCTATTGCTTCTATTGCCTGAGGGGTCCTCTCTGTCATCTTTCATTAAACAGTGTTTCTACTGACTGACATGTTTGTGGAAATGTATCCCTGTGACTTATTCTCTTCCTAACCTGACAGCATAGTATTTACAGTAGATGATATATCATCAGATCGTTTCTCAGAGCAAACATCTAATTACACATTGATGAAATGTTATCATAGCAAATGCATGAATAAGAACAATGAATTAAGAACACACACAAACTGTGTTTCAAGATTAAAGATTTTTAAACAAAGATAGTTAATAATTTTCTGTATGGGTGGATGTTGATGCTGGCTGGATTCCTGGTTTCTGCAAGCTTAATGATTTGTGACTGACACCCTCATGAAACAGGATGTCTCCATTTAGACTGACACAAAATCCAAGGTGAGCAGCACATGCTAAAGATGCCCTGCAGACATGTTTTCAGAAATATAAAAATACTCCTTTTTGAGTAATAATTTGGCTGATACGATGTGGGAATGTGTGTGTGTGTGCGCGCTCAGAGTAAATTTAAATAAGTTGAACACTGGATTCAGATTTGCTTTCTAACTAGTGGTGATGTCACAAAATCATGCTTGTGAGCGAACATCTTGAAATCAGATTTTAGGGCAGAAAGCTTTACCTTTAGTGAATCGATGTGAAAACAGATTTCAAAGCTCAAACATCCAAGTAAAGTTGCAGTAAATAAAACACTTATTGAACCTCCTAGATGTTCCAAGACTCTCTATATTTGACTGCTTCTGTCTCTAACATATCACTATTTGAATTGATATAATCAATGGAATTTTCTGCACATTATTAGACAGAGGATTAATAATCCTGTTTCTGCATTCATATTTTTTGTCACTTTAGTGTATTTTGCAAACACAACATTAACCTCTTAACAAGAAATAAAGGTGATATGGCTAATGCTTTGATAAATAATTACATTTTTCAATAATGTAGCAGCCATGGAGCATGTGGCTATTTAGTTTTAGTTGTTTTTCTGTTCAGCTGATAAATTGAATAACAATTGTTCGAAAATGTTTGATGTCCTTTCTTTCAGCTCTGATTTAGACTCCTTCACTTTCACTATTTTCACCAGCTAGCCTTTAACTTTACTTAATTAATATAACAAAAATAAAAAGGCATGTGTGGTACACAACACAGTTATCAGCTAATGCAAATGAGATCAATGAGAGCATTAACTGTGAACCAAAACTGCAAAATTTTCATTTCTCAACTTTGAGAACCAAAACAAAAAGCTAAACAAAGCTTAAGCAAATTCACAGAGTTCAGCAGAAATGAAAGCTTTGATGATTAACAGTGTTTCTCACCATGAATGGGACCTTTTACATTTCACATTGTCATTTTCCATTCTATTCATTTTCCATTGTTAATATTAAAATAAAGATTACTGCAGCTTTAAATGTACATACAGAATTAAAGAGTCTGTGTAAATATATCCCAGCTCTTTTAATATATATAAGCTAAAAAAAATGACAGGAATACATCAACTCTTCCTCAGTTTTGGGAAATCCTCCCTTCTAAGGGAGCAAGTTAACTGCTTCTAGGAAGAATTTCCAGTACTGTTAAATGAGTAAAATCTTAATTTTTTTCTCTCTCAAGCCCAACACTGTTTCTAAGCCCCCCCCGGCTGATGAGCTTTTTAAAGCTGACAGCGCAGGATCACAGCTATCTGGTAAATGGGAATGCAATGAAAAGCTACCCACACTCAGCGGATTGCTTTGGCTTGCATCATTTTGCGTCCCTGGCTGAATTAGTGCTTACTAGGTGGTAATAAAACTGTGAGCTGTAACACTGAGTTCAGGGTGAAGACAGCACAGTGCAGGCCTCTGAGGAATCTATAGTCCTAAGCCCATAGGTATGTCTACAGGTCCTGGCCAAGACCTGAGTGGGTATCAGATTCGTCGCAGAGCTCATCAGATTCAGACCCGTCCTGGTTTTGATTTACTGCATCTCTGGAAGAGAGCACGGAACATCACCTGCATCTGGTTTACACTGACAAATCAAACCCAGTTGTGGTGGGAGGGCACGGAGTTAACCAAAATAGGCACTTTAATCATTTTTATGGATGGTAGGAGTTTACAGGTTTTAAATATATATTTATGCTTTCTGGCCCTCAGGTAGAGGATAAATCACAGCAGTGATCAGGCTGTGAGAAGGCCAGAGCTACAGCGAGCACAACAAGCCAGGTAGCACGCAGAGCTGAATTGCTCTGAGATGTGGTCGGGATGAGGTCAGTGAGGACGCCAGGGGAGTGGACGGGATCAGGTTTAAGTTAGAGTTACTGTATATCGCTCTGAGAACTGCAACGGGTGGAGAAACTGAAAGATGAGGGGTCATTTGATATCTTAACAGTCAATAAAGTGGATGTAGTGTTTATGGAGCATTCTTATGGTAACATTAAGTGGTCCATGATTGTTACTCTCATCAGAACATGATGTAATAAACACTTGAAAGCCCTCATGGATGTGAAGGCTTCATTTGACCACTGCTGAGTCTGTGAATTAGAACTTCAGTGTAATGTTTGGGAAGTCATATTTCTGCTTGCATTAGCTGTGTTATGTGCACGCAAAGCAAAACAGACCATGTGTTTTTTCTCCAAACCTCTCTGTTATATAGGCTAACATATAGACCTGTCACCTGATGAAGAAAAGCTTTGATTGAAGTGTTTGTGAAACTGGGACTGTGGCCATATGGATGCAGAAAATAGGACACTGGCAACCTGCAACAGGAGCGTTGCAAAAAATGAAGCTGAAGATGCAAAGCTGTGTAAACAGTATTAAGGGTAAAAGCTGTATGAAAGGCTGTACCATTTCAGTCTTAAGGTGTTCAGGTTTTCATGGTGTTAAGGTTCAATTGTATTAAATTAGATCTTAAACTCTGTTCTACAAACTACTGTTGTCAGAATGTAGAAAATATTTTTATTTGCTTTCCTCTCACACATTAACATGATCATAGGAGACCAGAAGATTGCAAGAATGCCAGAAGCATGTGGTGGTTGCAGGCATTGCTGGATTTTTATATGCATGCACAAGAGTAAAACAGTTTGTCAGGTTTGCAGTTGAGCAACTTATTCTTTTGTTACATTAATTAATTTATCACAGAAGATGAGGACAAGCTGTACACAAGTGATGATAAGGATTTTATGTATTTTGTTGAATTATCAATTGTAGGGTGAGTCATGACTCAGGAAATACAGGATTTAACCCGAATGAAGGGGAGCACGCAGGCTGCTAAAGCAAGTAAAGGTGTGTGTGTGAGTGGGGCAGTCCACTTGTGTGAAAAGGAGGAAAGGGCTTTTATTGTTTAGAGTGGAAAATGATGATGAAAGGGCCCAAGAACATGGTTTGTGAGGAGGGACCGAGAAACAGACTGTGAAAGGATGAGAATGAAAATTGTTGCTCAGAGGACATAAACTAGACAGAAAACAGAGCACACAGCCATGACCAGAGGACATGAACTGTGATTTGTGATTACTCTGCTGAGGATTACAGCCAGTTAAAACTCATGTGTTCTTACAGTTGTTCACCACACGTTTACCGAGTCCTGAGGAAATACAAACAACTTAGGTCAAATCTCAACCTTGCTTTGTTTTTTTTTGACGCAGTTACTGAGATGTTTCTCAGCTTCACCCTCTGGCTCACAGAGCCACACGTAAAAAACACACTCTGCATGAGCATTAAGGATTTAACACCATACTACAATTTTAATTGTTTGAGTCACTTCTGCCTTTTGCTTAAAAAACTCACTTAAAACTCACTTATCTATAATAGCTGGTAATCAAAGCCAGGTCAGCTGTTCTAAAGGCAGCTGTGCTCACTACAATACTGCCATTGCTCTGGAAAACAACAAAATAGATAAATGAAATAATGGAACCACTAACAAAAGATTGAACTCAGAGGGTTATAGGCTGACTTGAGGTGCAAAGTTGAGACCAGCAGGATTTGTAGTTTTGTTATTAAGATGTCTCCCTACTCATCAAAAAGCTCCCCCCAGTCCTTCTGACTGATGATGGTCATGTGAGGCAACAGATTCACAAGATTTCGAAAACTTTTGGTAGGATTGTGTGCCGAGACCATGATGGAGTTTTATTCCTCTTTCTCACAAACAACTGAGCTGTTAAGTTAGCACTTCTAAACACACATTATGAACTGTAACCTGATATTCTTTAAGAGTTTAGGAAGAAGCCTTTGGGATAAATAAGGTGCCTTATAAACTGGTGAACCTCTTTTAATTATTAGTCGCTTGTTTTCAGTGTTACAAATTAAGATTTCCTGCAAAAAATGCTAGTTTACAACAATAAAATTTATTTCCTACCTCAATAAATACTTGTAACTCCAGTACTGTTTACAGCCACGTTCATGAGCTCACTGTTTTCTTCTTCACTGAATATGCTGGCACATTGCTGTATATCTTGGCTTACTACTGCCCTCCTCTGACCAGTGCTGTGGTGTCAAACAGTTGGCAGGAGGGTATATGGTGTAGCCTGACGCCTATAGAAAGACAGATAAGAAAAGAAAGAGGATGGGGAACGACTGAAAGAAGGATAAAGAACAGGACAGGAGTTTTTTTCAGGGAGCTTTCGTTTAATTCCAGCTTTTAGCACATCAGAAAAGTCTCTCGTGTGCTCTTGTATCCATAATTTGACCTACTGTGAATACAGTGCCTCCTTTTTTCCCTTAACCTCTTCCTTTTTTCCACAACCAAAAGACCAAGGGCTGACAAGGCTATCATCATCTGAAACTATTTATCAGACTTATTGCAGTCCTAGGTTTTCCTGTTTCCTTTTTTCGTGATGTTGGTTTGGTGTTTTCAAGGTCTTAACAGGACATTTTTGTAAGTTTGGTGTCCTGCATAGTAAAATAACACAAACTGACCTCTTCTCTTCACCAAGGAATCAACCAAGTTCAAGTTTTTTGAGTTGTTGAGGTAACCTGTAGGCTTGCAAATAGCTATTTCCATTATTTATTGATCCAACTGAAAATAATTTCTTTAGTAGGTCAAGAACCAAGGGAATCCAAATCCCTTGCTGTGCAATGATTCAAAGTAAAAAACACCAGAATATTAACTTCCCAATGAAATGAAACAAAGACAGCATGTTTGTTTGTAAAGGACTTCAGCAACTGATCGATGATGAATGCTGCTGTTGATTTATGTTCTGTTGAGACTCCAGTACCAGTCAACTCTCATTCCACACACAGGTTAAAGTACAAATCCTTGGCAGTGGATACTTTCTGGTCATTGATAATCATCTGTAATATAAAGTGGGTGTGTGTGCACTTCTGCAAATACCATTTACCTCTATCCTTAATGCTATATATTTACAGACCTCTTCAGTGGAACTAAATAACTTTAGTGCATCAACAGTGCTGATTTTCCTTTGTTAAGTTGCAAAGAGTGATGGAGATGCTGGGGATTGAACCCAGGACCTCATACATGCAAAGCATGCGCTCTACCACTGAGCTACATCCCCTTCAGATACTTGCAAAGAGAGCAAAGGAAGAGTTCTTGCATCCCATTTCTCTTTTCTTTAAGTCAGCACTCATGTTAACAGGAACAATGTTTGCTCTCCCTGTTTGAAAGGCCACAGAGGACAGGTGTAGGTCACATGTTGTCTCATTCCATCAGCTTGCCAAACCCAGTTGATCCTCTTCTATCTTCTGACTAATTTTACTTAGATTTTGACTACTGCAGGTAAGTCCTCATCAGCCTCTTTTGTTAACCACTAATTATGTTTCAGACAGCAGAAAGCTGTTTGCACACTGCAGCTTTTCCTTCGGTTCACATATGGATATGTAAGTATTTTTGTGTGGGTGGGGGTGGCTGGGCATTAAATAAGCCTGTTTGTCACCTAAGGGGTGGGAACTGTGCCACAACAGTGATGGGAATGTGCTCACGGGGGCCCCAGAGTTTTCATGTTGTCTCCTCATCACTCTTAGACTCAGGAAAGGGCAGTTGGAGCAGAATTGGATCTGAACTAAAGAGAGAAGCCCAGTGTTTTTGTTTCCCCAGCTTTGGGCTTTGGAGAGCAACAACAGTCCTGAGGCTGAGTCATTCTCTCCTCTTGGTTACAGCTTTTTTGTGTTTTTGTTTGGATCCCTGTGCGTCTCAAATTATACACCTGACCCTCCTTTTTTTTCCCTGCAAACACAGACCAAAAACGTTTGATGTCAAGCTCATTTAAGTTCTGAGCGGCACATGTTTTCTAGACGACACACAAGCAACCTCTTCCTGCTTTGCAAATTCCCAAAAATCCACCTCTGGTCAATTAGTCTAGCAGAAAATAACTTCTCCGGTGAGCCGGTGAAGGGAAAACAACCACAAGCGTCACGTATGGGAGTGGAACTGAATTGCAATTCTCCAAATCTTCTCTAAATCCCTTCACCACCACCCAGCATGCTGTCTGCAGGCTCTGCTCTCATCATCACCCACCTGGTTGGCAGCCCCCTCCCCCACCTCTCAAAAAAACATCCACTTCTCTGCTCTCCACAGCAGGCCTCCAGACCCGGGGCTGGGCCGCAGGATCGAGAGGTGGAGGGTAGGACGGATGGAGGAGCAGGGGGAGGGAGGGGAGTGTGTTTGTTGGTGTTGATTAGAGGATCTGAGGCTGTAATGATGCCAGGTGGCAGTGGGAGGGCAGTCTCTTGACTCCAGTCCAAAGGCCTCAATTTGGAGGTGTGCTGCGCACTTGGAAGTGTGAACATACACACACACACACAAGCATACACACACACAAACACACACAAACACAGTTGCACCTAATGGTGAAGTGCGTGGTAGGGGATCTCCTCTAAAGGACTAAGATACTTTTGACTGATTCGGTGATTGGCAGAATCTTCAAGTACACCAGTTAGCCTCCTTCATACTGGATGAAGGGATTAATGGGACATCTGCTTTGAACTTCCATCAGCTTCTCATAGTGACTTCTAGGATCAGAGGGTTAAGAACTTTTTTCCAATATACATGTTACAAAAATACCAACATTTTTCATTGTATTAATCTACACAGAGTAAATGTCAGCACTTGTTCAGCGCTGAGAGAGTTCGCTGCTGACAATTTTGACAAAATTTTGACACAAAGAAAGTAACATATCATCTAGTTTTTTTGCCTTCTCAGTAAAAATTTGCTGCATTTCTCTGTTTTATATAATTACAGGTTGAATGAATGATAGACTAAAGGCTGCACACACACATCTGTCCTTGTCAATTAGACAGAGGTTGTGCGTGTCAACAGCTGGAAGTTGCTGGCTGCTCACGTCTCTGAGGACCTCTCTTGGACCCTTAAAACTTCAACTCTGTCCAAGCAAGCACTCTATCATCTCTCCTTTTCAAAGGAGACTAAAAAAGAAAGGTCGATCTGTCCCCTCAAGTTGTGGTGAACTTCCACCGCTGTATCATCGAGAGTATTCTTAGCAACTGAATCACAGTATGGAAACTGGTGAAAGCTACCTGCTATTGAAACTGACCAAACAGTGTTGAAGGAGGGTGTTCAGCATTTTTAGGGACACCTTTAACCCTTTCCACAGAGTTTGTGACCTTCTCTACTCTAGAAGGCATTTTTCAATAAAGTTCTATTTTGTTAACCTCTTTTTTTAAAGGGACGTGTAACTTTGTTAGTTAGGTTGTTTTTGCTGAATCTTTTCTGGGGTAAAATAAACCTGGCAGTGGGCTTTAAACTTTGATTCCTGTGTCTTGACTGCCCCGTTAAAAACCACGGTCTTAGGTCTTTGGTCATTTTTGGGGTGGTGAGTGATGTTTTTTAAAAGTCTATCATTTCCAAAAATTACCACTGACATTTCCAGAACTTTGTCATTTGGCACTAATTATACAAAGACCAGAAATTATGATCTGTTGGCAATGTCCAGCTAATTTAGTACAATCAGCTGTCTTTTAGTCAGTGTACATCAGATAAGCTCCACATGCAAAAAGTTCAAACCTGTGTTAAAGTGCAGACCTTTTTTTCTAATAACAATAATAAATTAAACAAAAATAAACATTTACTTTCGCTTCAGTGGCCCAGTTCTGTCCAAGATCTTTCCTTTTAATAGCTCCAGTGTAAATAGTTATTTTAAAGGAAATTATGAGGAAATAACAAGGATATAGTTAAGAAATTACAGACCTGTAAAAAAAACAGCAGCTTGATTCTCCTTTGGAAAAAAAACACTGTAATATTTCAACTGTTGTAAAAAGGAACTTTATTATGACACAGGCAGGATTTTTTAAAGTTTTTTAATCCTCACTTGTTCTGTTCTGTTCAAGCTATAGCCACTGAAAGTCCTTTTTGCACATACAGAAGCAACAATTTTAGAAGATTTAGTGCTGTGACAATCCTTATATTTGTCAGGAACTGGCAAGATGGAAGACAATGGTCATCATGGTTTGAGGTGAAGTTAATAGCTCTGGAAAAAACTGCTAAGTCGGCATTAACTTCAGGATTATTTTGTCAAAAATAAATCAGTTAATAAATAATTCTGAGTTACAGCTCTGCCAAAAGCTTATTTTTGACTTTCTTAATATTTTCCATATAGAGTTGAACTCTGTCATAAAGCTGTGGAATTAAATATGAATTTGTGTCGAGTTCATTCTGTAGTGTGTGGTCTTCCAGTGCTGATGTACCCCAGGTGGTGTAGGGCCTCCATCCAGCTTTAAAAGTGACCATCAGGATCTAAATTGGACAGGAAACAGGAGAGAGACACTGTGTGAGGGGACCTGAGGCACGTGGCTGTGCTCTACATTATATAAATCCACACCACTTTTATAGTCTCCATCGGGGTAGAGATCTAAATCTGGGTTAACAAGCAGAGCTTACCACTAAGAGCCCAGGGCACCAGAAAAGAGAAGAAAAAGTTTTCTTTCTGAAATTCATTTCCCATAAATCATCTCGGGCCCGGGTCTTTGAAGTGGCTTTCTTAGATTTTGGACAGGAAGTGTGGGGCTTAGAGCTTTTTTCCAGCCCAAAGAGGAAGAGGAGAGGAGGAGAGGAGGAGAGGAGGAGAGGAGAGGGACTGGTAGAGAAGGAAGGGAAAAAAATCAGAAAAGGAGAGGAGAGAGGAGATGAAATGAGATGAGAGTAACAGAGTAAAATCAGTAGAGAGAAGGCAAGAAGAAAGGATGAGAATCGAGAGATGAAAGGATGGGAGAGAGGAGAGGAATGAGCAGACGAGATGAGAGGAGAGAAGAAGAAGCCATAGATCCATTGTGATGCTGAGAGCAAGTGATAATCCACACATAAATAGAAACTCTGAACAAAAAGGAAACACAGCATGCAGAAGAATATGTGCTAAGCCTTCTTTAGACTCACATTGTTCGCTGCTTGTCATCTTCTGTGGATTGAGGAGAGGAGGAGAGGGGAGGAGTGCTGTTGGGCAGGCAAGCCGCCAAATGCAAATATTGTGGAATAAATGGTGCTAAAGCTCAACTGTGCCACTTTGCACCTAAGCCTGTGTTGAATTAACACTGTTATCATAAACAAAACACTGTGTTAGTGTGGAAGGGGCTGAGCGTCGACAGATGGTTAAGAGCATTAGGGAGATACCTGCCAAAGGGTGCCTTTCACCCCCTGTTTGGGATATTAAAATTCACTGGCGAGCCATGGCTGTAAAAGTGCCTGTGGCATATGGCCCAGTAAATATTGACTGATATTTTAATTACCCTTTGCATAATCTAATAATTAATCACAAACATTACAGTTTCACCTTCTCCCGCCGCTGCTTCAGAGGTGCGCAGCTTCGTAATCGCTCTCTGCGGAGACTCTGTATGGCGTGCTGTCACATACTGATTAAGGATGTTATGTTTTGTCCTGCTTCCGTTTATTGCTAATGGCTCAGTTCAATTATTCAGATCCTTTACTTCAGCGAGAGGAGCCGTACAATACAAACATAGCACATTACAAATGAAGACTTGCTTTAGAGGTCAGTATGCAAAATGTTCACTTTAATAATATTAGATAATATTATTTGCATTGTTTTGTCATTATTATTTGTTAATGATTAAGCAGGATTTTCATGTTGCTCCTGGTTGAGGAACTGTAACTACTTTATATACTGTTAGATAAGATGATTATGTATTTTTTAATGTAAATCCAACGTTATGTTGAACTCTGGTCTTAAAGGTACAGTCTAACTATTTTATACATGTAAGTCATTTTACTTGTCATGAGCAGTTCTACTCAGCCTGTGAAAACAGAAACACACTGTCTTTTAAAATAGGCTAAGAAAAAATCCTGATGATGTTGTCAAGATTAACTGTACAGTGAAATATAATTACTAGCCTCTTTGTGTGTTTATTTATAGATTTCACTGTACAGGTGTGTGTGTGTGTGTTTGTGTCATGGTGTTTTGCATTGATGTCTTTGCAGCCTGTAAAGGGATTGTATCAAAAGAA
>JAPZDY010000013.1:19092345-19114678 GCA_029783645.1 Ctenochaetus hawaiiensis | reverse complement strand
AAAAATAAAAGACCACTTCACACCATTTTAATTATCATCATGGCAATGTTATGCTACATGACAACAGCTTTTTTAAATATGTTTTCTATTTTTTATCATTATTTTTTTCAAACATAATTAATTTTTAATAAGACTGCAATTAAATAACTCTTATTGTGATGGATCATGCAGGCAAATATTGAATATATTTTTTCAATGTAAATAATGATTTGATTTTTGAATTGGCAGTGACAAGCCTCCATATGCAGAGAATGAAAACAGAATGCACCATGAAACAGTGCACAGCTGATCCAAATACAACAGTATCTATTCTACTGCTATGACTAAAATTAAAGCAGATTATTTTTTGATACGGTTCAGGCAGAAAAAACACAGAACAGCCGTTTCTGTGACAGAACAGAGGAAAGAGACAAAGAAAACAAAAGACACAGATGTGGCCGACACACAACCTCTCTGTTTAGAGATACCCAAACCTTCTACCACGTGCACTGCAGGTTTCTACTGACAGACTGATGGCAGTCACCCATCTGACTTTCATCTGACTCTGAAGTTACTTATCAGTCCCATCTACTAAACAGAGTACCATCACTCTGTTTAGTAAACAGTCTGACCTCAGAGGCTGTTATAGGAAATGTCACTGTGACACTGTGGATCAAATCAAGTCACTTCAGTGGCAAGTCACTAACAGAGTGTTAGTGTTGCCTTCAAATCTGATGGGCATTTAGTGTTGAGAGGACATTAAATAGCAGTTTCCTGGGGGTGTTCAAGTGTTTGAACTTGTTTTGAAGTAGGAAGTAGTTCAAACAGGACTCGCTTTCATCTTTTGTACAGGACATGAAGAAAGTTTACAGTCAGAGCTGCATGAAAAGCATAATGTGACAAACACAGATTGTCTGTCTCAGGCTTGTCTGCGGATGTCACACTCAGCAGTGTCAGGTGGTTACCTTCGTCTTGAAGCTCTGCTCCGCCTCCCAGAGCTGAGCCTGCTGCTCACCCGCGGCAACCTTCACCACATCCTGCTTCCTATTGATCCTGTTCCTCCAGTCCTGCTCGCCGCTCTTCTTCAGCAAAGCCACTCTGAGGAGTCAGAAGGAGAGAAGAAGTTATGACAGAAGGGGAGAGAATACAGCTCTGATAAACAGAAAAATATACCTAAACAAGATTGTGTTGGAAGAACTCAAATCCCCCCAAAAAACTGATAAATACAAATATGTTTATTAAAAGAAACTTAAAAAAAATCTAAATTGAAATCATATGAAATGACTACAGTTGCTCTAACAGCAATGGTAGTGTTCAGTTCAACAAAAGGGATATAACAACAACCACAAACAAACAAAGAACGAAAGATTGTAAAAAACTGATCATTTTCCAGTTTTAATACTGTGTTGTTGATGTAGCTTTATATTTGAAAATGAAGAAGAGTTGCCATGCAACTTCTTTTTGCAAAAGCAACTTTTGTGTCTTCATTTGACACTGGCAACAAAACATCGTAATAACATGAAAGCAAAATTAGCAAGAACATTCACTACTGTTACAAGGGCAATTACGTTGCAGGACTACTGCGTAAAGTTTGTTTTGGTCGGTAAATCGGCCTCCTATTGAAAGAATAGTCAAACATTTTGAGAAATACCCCTCTGCACTTCTGTTTTAAGTTCGGTTCGACTCTCATCTCTTCACATGTGTGATGGTGTTGAATTAAAAGAAGACAAACAGCTCTTTGCACCAGGTTAGCACTTGTTACACTGTCTTTGCACTCCAGGAGCTTTTAACTTAGCCCGTCTCAACACTGAAGCCAACGAGAAACAGGGACGTTGCCACACGTCCTCTCGGCTCATCTCTTGCAGAGGACTGTTTACAGGGACGGTGGCAGACACTAAGCAGAGGCAGACAGTGTGCCGCTTAGCAGCCGCAGACAGAAATACTGTAAAGCTCTGGATCACAGATAAACAGACTGGTGACAGCTTAAGTACAATGAGACCTAAAGATCACTTAGAGATGTCAGTCGGTGTAACCGGAGCTAAGAGAGTATTTGACAGACTTTGGCTGAAACAAGGAGCAAGGGCAATGGAAACACAGTGCTTGGATTGTTTTTAGCTGAGGAAAACAGTGAGAAAAATGGGCATAATGACAAATACTAACTTTAAATCACTGTACGGAAGTACAGGCTTATAAATGAGTTGTGGAAAACTGGAATGGCACATGGTATGAAGAACATGGAGCATTATAGGATCACAGACTGAAGCAGACTGAGACAAGAACAGAGGTTCAATTATTGAGCTCTCGCACAGACGAGACCCATAGCAGAGGAGTCAGGGTGTTGGCAGTGCCCTCTGCCCCTCTCACAACTGCCCCTCTGTGATCCAGTAAGGGGGGACGTCCTGTTTTTTTCCCCGGGGGGCTCCAAACAGGATGAAAGGAACACTCAATGGATGTCTCCAGCTGTATCTCAGACAAAGATCCTGCCCGTAGCAAAATACTTGGAAGAGAAAAACGTCCTGACATGGTGAACGAGTGTGACAACGTGTAGCGAGCAGACTGAAACAGGCAACACACAGCCTTTAAACAGCAGTTTACATCATCAATCAATTTAATACGTGTCAAACCAGCAGACTGTGCTTGTTCACACAATGTGATGTAACTACTTATATAATGATTTCATTTCGTCAAGGAATCCAATACTGCAGTCAGCATGGCGTGCCAGTACATTTGGAACGCACCCCGATGATTTTATACCATACAGATAACAGACTGATGCTTCAGTGTGTGTGTTCAAGTAACAATATGTCATAAATAAAGGCTCTGCATCATCAGATTTGTTTTTTAAGGGAAACATCTTGTGATATTCTACAGTTTTCGTATTATCTGCAAGTTGCTATATTATATTATGAGTTAAGCAAAGACTGATAACATGTATCTTTAACCTCTGTGCCATGAAGCTCTATTGCTTTTCAAGATAATATCAAATTTCTGTAAACAGTAAGAACCTTTGGCTTTGGGCCTGAGTCCACAGGCAGTCGGGACAGTTTGGAAATTATTTAGAGATGAATCAAAATATTTGTGGCTTTGGTCTTTTATGGGGTTTGTAAAAAAAAAACACAATATAATTTAATGAGCTGAAAAAAGTATTGAGTAAAATCATTAGGATGTCTAAATTCATATGTGCTCTTGTGTAAGAAACACGGTCAGAAATACACAATTTAAACATACTGAGTTGACTATCACTGACCTGCTCACCTGATGTGCCTACCTATAATAAGAAGCAGGATTAAATATGCTAAAAAATGCTCCATCACTGCAATTAAATCTGCTTGTATGCACAGATTCCGTATATATTTACTGCATTTCCATCATACTGCTTACTTGTCAAGATTCCACCTTTTATCAGGGAAGTGCATCAACAATGGCTTAAAATGAAAATCTACACCAACCAAATAACTTTAAATGGTATTTTCATGGAGTAAAACAACATTCTAGACACTCACCTCTCTTTGATGGACATGTGTCTGGCTGTCATCATGTCGCTCAGCTCGTCTCCCTGCTCAGGCTGAGCCCAGCCTGCTGTGTGTCCGTCTGTGTGTGTGTCTGCTGCTGGAGGCTGACAGGCACTCCTGAGCAGAGCAGATGCTGCCCTGGATGTTACCACGGTGGACTCCAACTGCTCTGTAAGCATGAACACACACAAAAAGAGAGAGTGAAATCAATATCATGACAGCAAAAGTTGTATAGGCTGAAAGCTGTAAAAGCTAACATGGTTCTCAAGGTGGATTAGATTTAAAAATGGCTCAACTTTTCTGCTCAGAAAGTGATTATGTAAATGAAAAGTGGCTTGAAAGAGGATTTAAAAATATATTGTGCAAATTGATCCATTTATCCAACTCTCTGATATCTACATAGCCAAATATTCCAAGAATCCCATGATAGCAGGGTTTTGCATTGAAGTACAGTCATCACTCTCACAGCTCAAAGTGAGCAGCGCAGGAGCAAACATCTTTTTATTGCTCACCAAGAGGATCCTATCTGCCTGTAAGAAGCAGCGCAGACACTTTTCACAGCTTCAAACCTCGTTGCCACAGCTGTAATCGAATCTCCCACACTGTTTTGAAGAACACTGTGGCTCGCTTGCTGACTCACTACTGTCTGACTTTTGTCTGTGCATTTAAACTGCTCCTCTCTGTCCTCTCTCCACTGAATCCCAACAGTCGTCTGGCTGATTTCTGTGCTCACTGACAAGTTGTAAACAGACACAGAGCCAATCACAGTGTTTGGTTTGGAGTTACTGCTGTTTAGACATAAAGGAAGCCTGAAACCACAATCTGAATGTAACACTTTCACAGACGCAGGAAGTGTGGTTGAATGAGACACGATTGACTGTAGACTGAAACCGACGCTGGTGTTTGTTCAGGCTCACAGTTTGCTCTCATTTAAAGCCCACTTTGCTCTTCTATCCTGCATGGCTTCCATCTTTAAAGGTTTGCTCTGTTAAACCCACAACCAAATTTAAATATTTATATATATATATCCATTGCAAAATAAATTGTATAAAAGACACATAAAAAAGTTTTAAATGCTAAGATCAGCATAGTAACATGCTCATAACGGTTATATTTCGCAAGCGAAATGTTTTAGAAGGATAACATTTTGCCAATTTTCATTTAAAAAATATCATATCACATAGTTGTTAGATTTTTTTGTGGATAACATTCATGAAAAATAGAATTTTTCAGAGCTAAATGCTTCCATGGTTGTTTTTCGCTAATAGAGTATCACAACATTCTGTTAGAGTGTGATGAAATTTAATCTGGGGTTAGATCTACATGGACAGGAATTTGGGTGACGGACTCAGCACAACTATTTTTTTGTTCTTGGATCACATCTTTTGAATTAGATGAAACATCACATTTATGGCCTGTGCTGAAGTAACAAGGATGGGTTCAGGGTGGATGTCATGTGTTGAAACTGCAGAACTCTGACACTCAGCTTCCTGGGTTCAATTCCAGTCTGAGGTGAAGCTACAAAAGCACCATGGTTGATGGTCGGAAAACATCTTTTTAGTTTGTGAAATGCAATTACATTTAGTAGGATTCATTTCAGTTTAGGTCGGGAAAAGAATGTGATTGGGGTCAAGTTTTAAAAAAGATCTTGTTTTTGAAATGCCTCAAAATGTAATCTCTCAGGTTTGTGTACAGAGATTTAACATACTGTAGCTGTAGCTGTGGCTGAAAATGATTTGTTAAGCCTGATATGGTTTAAACTTTGGAGCAACACAGCATCACTTTCCAATGTTGTTGTGTTTATCTGTTGACATCTCAGAGATATTTAAGATTCACATACAGTGCGGTGAATGAGTAAATGAGAGCGATAAATGTGAAACCAAAACAACAAAGAAGAAGTTCTATGATATAAAGTAGCAAAAAAAAAGCTCAAACAGACTTGCTGATTTCTTTCCTGTTCTTACCTCTGCTGATGTGCTGTCCTTCCTCCCTCAGATACGCCTCCTGTCGCTCCTGTATGTGACTCTCTGAGCTCTGTATGACCCCCCTCTGTCTGCTCAGCCTTTGCTGCTGCTGATGCTCCTCCTCCTCGTCCAACCTCCTACTCTCTTGCTCAATCTGAGGCTGTTGCGGAGCCGTCTGCCTCACCCCTCCCTCAGGAGAGGGCAACCTCCTCTTCCCTCCTACAAGATCAGCTCTGTCTCCCTCCTGGGGAAAGATTCTGTGCCTCTGGTGGTCCACAGAGTCCTGAGACCTCCAGGCTGGACCGTCGAGGTTGCGTGTGGACAGAGATGTGTCAGAGGTGGAAGTAAGGAGTGGTTCGCCCCGGGGTGCTGCTCTGGTTATGTGTATGTCTCCCGCGTGGTCAGTGGAGACGGTGCCTCCTGCTACCAGAGCGGAGGAGGAGGATGAAGTAGGGAGGTGTCCGAACTGAGAGCCTGTGCCATTCTGAAGCTGTGTAACAAGGAAGCAGAGAGAGATGCAGTCAAAGAAAAGAAGTGGGTCAGTTTGCCACAGAGGCTGAGAAACAGGACAACAAACCGCACACACACACACAAAACAGAGAATCAAGCTGACTAATCACCGCCTGCCTGAGTCACTGCACTTCCTGAGCATCAAAGGGCAGCCTATCTGGACGGTCAGCAGCAGCCCACACTGCAAAGCCATGCCAGCAATGCATCCGGAACACAATGCATCCATCCAGAGGGAGCCAAAAAAAGCACACTTTTCATATTTATAACCATTACTTCACAACACAAACATGTGCACTAACCCGACATTTCTGCTGAGTAACAAATGAGCAGCAACAGTAAACATCCATGGAAAAAACAAAACTGCTGAGACAAATAACTCGTGTAAATGAAGTCCTTTGATTTTTATCCTTCGCTTCCCCTTTTCTAAAAACAGTAGTCAGTTCAGAGGGAGCTGATGACAGACAGCTGCTCTCAGTCCGTGCGGTGATGAGCGAGAGTTTGAATGCTGTTGTTCTCCTCTCATTCAGCCCAGATGTGAAGCCCGAAGCCTTGCTGAAATATGCTCTGCAGCATCACTCATCCACACATCACAGTCCACTTACTGACACATCAGGATGATGGGAACTGAGTCAGAACTTTTACTCAGAAGCAGGACCATGCGCTGTACATACAGAATGACGTCACACGACATAAACACGGGCCATAAATGAGATGCCATACAGCATGTGTTGTTCACAGAAATGTGCATCATTTCTGAGAAGAGCAGTTCCAGCTACGTCAGACTTCACTGTCTCAGGCAAATGCATGGTGATTGTTCAGAGGAGCCTTACTTGTAGCTGCTCTACTGGGCTGTCAGACAGCTCCTGCTCATCCCTGATGTCTATGTCGGAAGACTCCTAGGGCACAAATACCACATGCAACAATGCAAGTGTATAAGTGATTCAGCAGGAGAGGGTCCGACTGCACCTGCTGAGACTCTTTTCTTAATATTATATCTAACGGCCTTTTTCTTTTCTTAACAGTCAAAAGCAGTTTTCCATGTTTTAATTTGACGACAGCTACATCTGTCTGTCTCTTGCACGTCTTTCTATTAATGACTAGGGACTGGTCCTTTGCTGCTCTTTCTGAAGCTGCTCCATCTTTTCCATTAAAGGACTGTTTGTGGAGTTTTCACTTCTGCAAGGGACAGATGGTGCCATGTGCTCTAAAACCCTGTTAGAAAATATGAGTTAAGACAAATATAATAAAATGATTTTTGTACATGAATTTCCTTAAAAAGTTTGATGCTTTGGGAAAATTTGCTTGCTGGCTTCATTTCTAAGAGGTACATTAGATGATAAATAGCACTCTGCTTTGCATCTCTAATACCTTCTGATGAACACATGCTACCTATTTCTTTTAATCTGTAAAGACAAATTAAAAAAAGCTGTTTTTAGGGGCAGAAATGATTTTTCCTCCAATGCACTTTTCTCCTGCTGCCTCCGCTTTTTGTTTAGTGATCTCAT
The DNA here is from genome assembly GCA_029783645.1 of Ctenochaetus hawaiiensis. Taxonomy (NCBI): domain Eukaryota; kingdom Metazoa; phylum Chordata; class Actinopteri; order Acanthuriformes; family Acanthuridae; genus Ctenochaetus; species Ctenochaetus hawaiiensis. The sequence goes on along the minus strand of JAPZDY010000013.1, from coordinate 19,107,208 downwards.
AATGACAGCAGTCCATACAGTCATTGTGATTGGCCAAGATATGCAACATGTCCACTGAATCACTTTTTTATTATACATTTGTTTTTGTGTATGGACTGAACCAACCCAAAATGCCCAATTAATCTTTTCAAGTTACACATTTTTTAAGCGTGACAACTTTATAGCTGTTGAAAAGAGTATTTTCCATGAGACAGAATAAAAAACAAGTTAGAAAAGTGAATTAGAATAACTTAATTTAAATGCAAAATTCCAGCAGAATACATGTAGAAAAATTAAATTTTAGAGGAAACAGGGTAAATAATCCTGCCTCTCTCCTACCTGTTCCATGTCTCCCAGTGTGATGGGCTGTGTCTGGTAGCGAGCGTTGGCTCTGCGCTGACGTGTGTCCCCTCTGACGCGAGTAACCCTGGTGGGAGGCTGAGCCAGTCTGTTGAACAGAGCCATCTTTTCTGCCAGGCTGAGGGTGCAGAGGTCAGGCTCCTCCTGACTCTGACTCTGGTCCTGGTCCTGGTCCTGGTCCTGGCTCTGACTCTGGTGTTTTCCCTCCATTGTGGACACCTGTTTAGAGTTCTGGACCTCCCTGGTCTCCTGTACCTGCTTAGCCTCCCGGGTGGCAGATGTCTGGTGTGAGGACGCCTGCAGGCTGAGGGTAGGATGACACCACCACCACAGAGGCAGGAGAAAGAGAGATTTCAGATAAGCTTTGGAGGAGCTCATGCAAGCTAGCGAGTAGCATGCTACATAGCAGGCAGCACTGAGGAGCTGTGGATCCAGTCAGAGAGTTAAAAATGGGTTGTTTCACACACAAACTGAGCCATAGCCATCACAAATATTACTTTGATATTAAGTGAAATCCTTCTAATCATCTTAGTCCTTTATCAATTCATCCATGTAGTTTCCCCCCTTCACACAGGAGGGCACCAAAATTCAAAAGACACTGTGCATGAGGACTCCACACCACTAACAACTTACATCCATCTGCATCCTGTGAAGTGAAAGCCATTTGTTAGAACACCACTCAAAAAAAAATGCTTTGCCAGGGTGAATGAGCAGCATTCATTAAAGATCAGTCATGTTAGTCACACGCTGCAGGACGGTGTGAGCATTCATATGCGTGTCAGATACCTGTACGGCGGGACAGTGCTGTAAACTAGGGTGGGGCTTGGGACGCGTGCTACAGCAGTGTGAACAGACACTGACTGCGGCACGTGAGAGGGGACGCTACAGTCGGCAAGGACGGGGACAAAGTCAGAGAGAGAGAGGGAGAAAAGAGAGAGAGAGGGAGAGAGAGAGGGAGAGAGAGACCACCACACATAGTTCATTAAAGCTGAGAAGGAGAAATATGATGCAGGTTGAGGTTCAGAGAGATTGTTGGAGGCTTAAGCTGAATGTTCATTTCAGACTTAATAGAGAGTGTCACATACAAATGAATCACGTCCAGGGCAGAAAATGTGATGGATTAGCTTTCATGACGGTAAAATAAGAAAAATGTTCCTGCAACACAAAGCTTGTGTACGGAAATTTCAATAATGAAGAGATATTTTTAGCTCAATCACATAAAAACCCACAGAGTCTCAATAACCATAGAAGTCTTGCCATGCAAATAGTTTAATTTTACAGATATACATGTCTGACATTCCTGTCTCATGCTTTACCCTGATACAAATAATGTGAAAGGAACTTTACATTTCAAAGCACTGAAAAATTACTCAGAAGCACCTGGTCTCTTTAGAATCAGTTCCTCCCCTCACTCTGGATTATTTAAACAATCAAGTGTTTATGTTACTTTTTTTTTTACAAAGAATACTACTGTTTTGACTGAGATCTGTGGATTATCCAGAGAAAAATGAGTCTGCTGATCAAGATGTTGCTGTTTACTGTCAGCACTGTTAATAAATGCCAGTTCACCTCTGCTGTGTTGGGGTGGAGGCAAATATCTCTGAACTTGGCAAATGTGGCTGGATACCATTAGAGGTAAATAAGCTTCTTTTTTTTATGTAGGTAAAAAGATCCCTTAAAGCATTTTAGCTGTGCTTGATTTAAAGGAATCGTTTTCCAAACTCACTGCCCCATTCATCCTGAGTATTAGATGAGATGATTGATATAAATGTAATAGTGCTAAATATGGCTGTCTCTCTCCTAAAGTCTCCTAGTTGAATTCTTTACACAAAATGACAAATTGCCGAATAAAGACTTGTGGTTCTGCTGTAGCTGTTCCAGCCAGGAGCAGAGAGTGAAAGTCTTCCAGTTTTTATTCTGAGCTGAGCTGATACTTTCTTGGATCTGACTTCATGCTTGCTCACAGACTTGAAAATGGTTTTGAACCTCTCAGCTCAACCAAAGCACATTTCAAAAGATGTCAAATTTCTTTAACTTCAGCGCTGAAGTAAGTCAGTGAGTAAGACTTACGTAGCAGCAATGACTACTTCCTCGGTGGTGACTGGCTGAGTTCTGGATCGGTCCTGAGTCCGTCTTAGTCTCCTGTCCACCGCTGCATTCCTGGACCGAGATTTAGGGGCTCCATCATCGATTCGCTTCTCCAGTTCCTGGATGGAAACATCAGGGTTTTGATGAAAAATCATTGTTAATCAAATAAATAATTCATCCCACCTTAAATTCACTCAGATGTTGTGAGTTTGGGTCACACATTTAGGAGTGATGAAACACGGCCTTCACAGACTTTAACAAAGGAATTTGCATTGAATGACAGTGTGTTTGATGACTGGAATGGCCTCTGGAGTTGATCGCCCTCTGGCTTAAGACACTGGCATAATGTTGATTTTAGACACATAATTAACTAATCATATCTATTATCAAAGCTGTTTGTGGATTAAAGCATCCACTGACTTGAGTTTAAACAGCTGAGTCTAGAGGGCATGTTGAGGTCAGTTTCACAGATGTGAAGTGAAATGTGTCCCATTAACTGCTTCCTCCAGTCAAAAGCCTGTACTGAAAACTAAACCATGAGAGTATTTCCATCTTTTCATCTCTAAGTCCTCCCAGGAATGAAAAGACAGAGCAGAGAAAAAAAAAATCAGACAGTGTTAATGTTTGTTTCTTTGATTAGAAGCACATTTCTGTAGAAGGCTGAGAGGGCAAACAGGCCATAGTTGCAGCTCACCCTGAAGAGAGAGCGCTTGGCTGCTACGCTCAGCTTGGCCCGTTCATCAAGCTTCTCTTCATCTGCTGCACAGACAGAGGCAGGAAGAGAAGAAGAAATGAAGACATTAGATACTTTGGATGTCTTCTCAAGCAAAGTCATTACAAAATACAACTTTCAAACTAACAAGACTAACATACGGACTTCAAACATGTCAGAGTGAAGTTTGAGGAAATGTGTCCAAATCAAGCACTGAATATCTGGATATTTTAATCTAGAGGAATGATGTAACTATTCTGACAACGTTTTGTTTGTGTTCCACAAATAGCATTTAATGGAAAAAAATGGGTTTTTTTTTAAGAAACATAAAATGAGAAAAACCCCAAAAAACTACAACTGCACAACTGCCATCTCGGTTTAGTTTTGACCTCAGTTTAAACAGGGCAATCCTCTTTTTTGGCAATTTTCTAGAAAGATAAGACAGCAAATTTCCTCAGAGGTTCAACTTTTTTCATTTGTTGTATCTCAGAAGTTTTGTTGCTTAGAAAAGTTCAATTTTAACACGTAAGATGGAGTTTAAGTGCAATATATTTAAAAAGCAATCATCATCACTTCTTCATCACTACACACCAACAGCATCAAGATGAATCACAAAACCTGTGACTGGCATCACTTGCTGCTGAGAGGCATCGCTGCACACACACACACACACACATACACTCTCTGCAAGACATATGACATGACATCACCAAACAACTATTCCCTCTAATGCTGTCAGTACAAAAGGCGTCCCAGATGAGCGTGTGCTTATAAGAAGCAGATGAGCTGGTTCTCCCCTCAGCTGTTATGCTACTGTAAGCACCAGTGGCTCTATAAACTCCACTTTAAAACGCTGTGCTTTCCTGTTAAAAAGTAAAAAGACCTTAAAAAAATGGAGGTTTGAATCATTTGGACTCGACTTTCATGTCTATTTTTGAAGCTTTTCAATAAAGCCGCTGGAAAGCCTCACTGTATTCATTTGTGGTTGGTTGTGTGCATGTGCAGCTCCAGACAATCAGACCAATTATGCTGTTTTCATTGGCAACAGCACAAACAGACTGGGCATTTTTTTGCTAAATATTGGCCACTGAATGGCAGAGAGTGCTTGTCCCTCATTTAAACCCTGCAAGTATTATAAACCTAACTGGATGCTTTGACATCATCATTGACTCAGCCCATCCAAATACACTTTGAAAAGTTTAGCAGAACATGAGTTTGGTATTAAGATATTATGGTGTACCGAGGTATTTAGAAATCCCTGAGCCATGATTTTCAATACCTTTAAATAGAGTCACATACAGCTGAAATAATATAGAGATTATGTATTTAAGTGATATATTGCAGAGCAGTGCACACACCACTAGAGGTCAGTCATTACTGGTGGAACAGGCAGCTGAGCTGACACAGAGCTGACTGTGTTTAGCAGTGATGACTTAAAAGGTGCAGCTAAGAAGGCATTAGAGTTACCATCAACCATCAAGTTTTAGCTAACATCAGTGACGGAGCTTTTGGATTTCAGATGTCATTATTCTGTCACTTTGTGCCAGTAGACATTTGTGTGAAATTTCTCAAGGAAAACTGTGTGTTTTGTGAGGTCACAGTGACTGTGACCTTTGACCACCAAAATCAAATCAGTTCATCCTTGAGTATAAGATGTTGTTCGGGTCTCCTTGAGTTCTCACACTCACAAAAAATAGATGGACAGACAGACAGACAGACAGATGGACAACCTTAAAACATAATGCCTCTGGCCATGGCTGTGGGGAGGCATAAAAATACCTCTGGCCCTGTTGGCAAGTATTTTGGATTTAATCCCGATCATAAAGGTCAGTCAAACCCAGCCAGACTCATCTGAGTGAGTCTTCCCAGTACTGTAAGTCAGACACTGCCATACATGCCACAAAGACCCTGCTCACCAGAAGCTCAGCTGTCACATTTCTGTTTTTATTTTATTATCCCAAGCACCACGATGATATCACTAAGCCTAGTGAATGCTGCTAATGTTCAAACATATGATAAGATGTATACTGGCGTGTGACTGCTTGCTTTGATAGCATTGACTCTAATCAAAATAACACCATGAAACTGAAAACACAGCCCCCATGTCATTTTATTTGCAGCCCCCATCAGCAACAAACAACTCTGTATCATGTTTACTTATTTTAATACATGCAAACATTAAGGTATATGCTATGTAAGCGGAGTCCATTCAAGTAATCTTGCTGGTCAAACACATACCACAGTCATCCCGATAATTCCACTAAAGCTATCCACGCTTAATCAATTACTCCACCAACACTTGTCTACAGAGGCTACTGTGGTTCAGCAGCTTTACATTCACTTGATGTACACACAGTACATTTGTTTGTAGAAAATAAGTGTTATGAACCCTAAATGTCTACAGCTATGTTAAAACCATTTATGGCAAAACAAGTGTATTTTTCTTTAAGTAAAAAAAAATGACTTACCTTCAGTGGAAGCAAGATCTGAACTCACACAGGACCTTTCAAAGTGTAAAAGGAAAATACAAAATTAGCAAAAGCCAGTGGTGTTCATGTAACAATGCATGACTCAACAGGTGGTGAGTAGTACGATAAAGGAAAAGTGAGAGCTGGTCACAGAGGAGGCGAGGAGATGCAGCGAGAAGCCGTGGTTTCTGGTATGCTTGAAATGTGCCAGCGAGTGTTAGGGGAAGAAATGAAGAAAGGGAGACACAGTCTAGTGGAGCAGACTAAGCTGGAGCATTAGACGGCATTACAGAAGTCTGTTCAGTTCCATGGTCTCAAGGAGTGATTATCAACAAAGGCCAATTCATGCTTCCTTGGTATGGTCACATGTGATGACCGCTGCCAAGGCCCAATCAGAGGGACCTTTGGCCTTTAAGCTTCCTCGTTTGCTAATGTTGTTAGAGTGAGGGGCAAAATCAAAGAGAGAGTGAGTGTGTGTTTGTGTGTGTCATGCCCACTGGCCTGCAGGAAACCATGATTCAGATCACTGCTTTAATCTGATTAGAGACTTACTACATACTACAGAATTATTTACTGTACATTAAAAACATACTTGATTAATAAATGTGATTCACCAAACCCTGATTAGAATCAACATTTCTGTGCATCAAATATTACAAAAATCAACCAAATCGTCTGATTTCTCTGACATGCAAAATCATGGATATTTTCCAGCATTCCTCACTCTCAGCCATGCATTCTTGAGTCCGGAGCAGTACCTATCAGTCTCCTGGCGCTCAGCAGACGTGATTGGCTGCGTCCTGAACCTCTCTGAGGTCTTTCTACTCTCCCCGGGACAGATATACTGCCGGGGCCTGCGCCCCCTGTCCCTCTCACCTCTCCATGGGGCCTCATAGCACCTGAGAGCCCCATCTCCCTCAATCTCACTGGAGGGGGCCAAGGAGGGAGACCAACCAAGAGGAAAAAGAAATACAGCATGGTGAGGGAGAGATAGAGAGGGACTGTAAGCAAAAATGAAAACGCATAAAAAGCTGAGGCGAAGGTTTAAATATTAAGTCACACCATTCTGAAATCATTCTAAAAATCAAGAAAATGAGGAAAGCCATGCAGATTTATTAGTGTTTATTAATATGCAGAAATTTACTGGTATCAGGTGGTAACTAAGCAAGTCACAGTGCCAAAAAAAACAGAGAAGACATAACATCATTGGAAGCTTATTGTTGGGTGATCAATGCCTGAATGCCAATTCTACTGATTAGAAACGCTGAAATACAGCAACTGTGCTTTGAGGGTTACTTCACTCCAGCTGTTAGCTGCTTGTTAGTCATTTAGTAGCCAGCCGATGTTAAGTAACAAGCGTCAGAGTGAGATCCAGAGAAGCCAGCAAGTGACAGATGTTTTACTTTGCCACCTACAGCTCATTCCTGCGTCTGGTCGGAGGTGTGGTGGTGCTCTCCATGTAGGAATGTCTGAGCTGGGCCACAGACACTCGGGCGTCCTGCTGACTCTCTCGGTTACTGAAACCCTCACCGTCTCTGACCTCCCGGTAGTCGTGGGTCTGGTGCTGCACATTCCTACGGCTGGGCACTTGTTGATCACCTGTGTCTGACATGGAGCGGCTCAGGGCTGTGCTGAAGGAGAAGTTTCCTGGGCGTGCGTGTGTCCCTCTGGGTTCAATGTGAGTGGCAGCCACCCCCTTGTGGGTAAAAGTGGCATTCTCACGCTCACGGGTCCTGCCCTCCGATGCTTGCAGAAGAGAGGTGTGCTCTGTCTCATCCATCCTTGCTCTGCCTCTGTGTCCTCCTCGTGCAGGCTCCTCTGTCTCTTCCCTCGCCTGGCTGAGACTCAGCACCCTGGACATCCCTAGCTCCTCTTCCCCTCTTCCTCTCCATGGATCTTCAGTGCTTCTCTCCCTGCGGCGGATCTCAGAGGGCAGCACTGCCTTCCTACTCCTCAGGAGGCCCTCTGTCTTCACTTCCTCTGAATCCACAGTCTCTTCAGTGTAGGGCTGTTGCTGCTTCTGCTGCCCAGCTCTGGATGCGGGACCTGAGGCCATGGACAGGTAACTGGGGTAACCAACGTCTTGTCCTCCAAGTGGCCCAGATCGGGTGAGCTGAGTGTGAAGGTGGGGATGGGAGTAAACCTGCTGGACGCCTGCTGTGTCTGTGTGGTAGTGTGAAGATGTTTGGGGCTGGTGCTGAAACTGTCTGCGGTACACTGGAGTGTCTGTAACATTTCCCAGCTCTGGGCTCCTCTGCCGGCCCTCCTCCCTGGCAAGCCTCTCCCTAGCTCTGATTCTTCAGGGAAACAAAGGGCTGATTAGCATTTATACTACATGAATACACACAACATATGCCTCTCATACACTCATATAAATGACCTCTGTGCTTGGTCTGAGAAAAGAAGCAGAAACAAACACAGCACTCAACTCATTCTCTGATCTAGATGATTCTCCGGGTGAACATTTGTCAGCATGAAGAGAGGGGCTAAGTTTTATCATGGATATTAGGGCTGGGTATCAAATTGCAAGAATTTTCCATAAATGTGACTTTAAAATCAAGAACCACTGCCAAATATTTAAAGTTCAAATCAAATGCTCAGATTTTCATTCTTCTTGTATCAAATATTTCCTAAATCATAACATTGCAAAGTTTTATGGGTTTAGTTCATCTAAGGCAACTTCTTTGTATTCCAACTGTATGTGGGTAAACATTAAATGCTGAGCCACTAAAAAATGGCATGCTTCTGTAGATTTAAGAAAAAAAAATTATTTTCTTTGCTCTCAAAGTAAAGTTTTAAAAGTAGGACAGCAACTCCTTGTTTTAATATTTTAATAAATATTTTAATTAACTTTTTGTGCTTTATTATCATTCCCTTTACTTATAGGATTTAAGCAGAACCATTACGTATCATGGTTGGAGATAACATATACTCATAACAAAATAATTAGTGGGGCTACTAAGAACTGTCAAAAATTTGCAGGTGAATATTATATTTACATATAATATGACATTTTTGGCTGATATATCCACAGAAGACTAGAGAAATATCTGTTTTGGAACTATCTTGTTCTTAGTTTTTGGACTGCCGTTCCCAAAGAGGCATGCATAAACTAAATATACTTGTTTATAGCATTTAGCAATATCTGTTTGCACTGTTTATATTTTAGATTTACATAAAAAATTTCAATGCACTGCTGTGACACTGAAAAAAACTTCAAAATGTGCTGACTAGCACACAAGAGCTGCAGTTATAAGAGGCATCTTTGTTCGCTAAGCACGTTTGTCAGTGTTTGTCATGGGCACTAAAAGATACAAGTATTCCCAGACATCATAAGTCACATTTAATGAAGCAAGCCCATTTCAGTATTTGTACTAAAGCTGGGTTTGTATCACCACTGGCACTAAAACATTTGAAATGACTACCAGCCCTATTTGAGATACCCAACCTCACCTGATTCTCAATAGATAAGTGAAGAGCGGTAAAGTGGCAGAGTGGTCCCAAAAGCTGTGGTCACTGATGTAAGGCCACTGATCTAAGGTCAGTGTTACACTAGGAAAGCAAGCAATTCTGCAGCATCACCACTCAATGTTTTATCCAACATGATACGTTCCTTTACACATTTGTTCTCACATGGGGGTTAAACTGGACACAGCAACATGTAGATGGGAAGTAAAGTTATGTTCCAAAGCAAAAGGAGGTGGAGCTGGTGGCAATGAGGATGATCATGATGTGATGTCAGCTGACTCTAAAAGCTCAAAGCAGAGGTTTTTAAACATATGCGCCCAGAACCCAAACTGCACATGAAGTTACCTTGTGAGATGAGAATAGACATAGTACAGCAGTTTATTAAACAGTGTTGGGTTCTGCGCTGACCTGCACTTTAAGAAGCACTGCTTAAGTAATGATTGGTTTGGGTAAGTCCGGCCGAATGGCAAAATGGCAGTGATATTGGGGTGAGACACAACCAGCCCGGGTGTACCTCGATGGCCAGTTGATGAGGGAATGGGTGTCGCCCTCAGCATCAGTCTGGAGGAACCAATCAGTGGCCCTTGCACTGCACCAATGGAAACCCGATGGGAGATATGTGAGTAGGTGGCTCAACATCCAGATTCAGAATTCAGCCTTTTTTCTTAGAAAACACCACTATATATTACACACACCATTGATTTATATTGAGTTTGACCTGAGTGAGAACTGACTCGGACACCAGCAGGATCCTGCTATATTTAAAGGTTCATGTTCCTGGTAAGATATTATTTGTTATTGTGGTTTTTGGGAGAGAAGTCACAATGGATAAAACATGAACTTAATGTTTCTTTTCAATGTTCACCAGATAGAAAGCACTGACTAAAAAAACAGAATGTCAGCTGACTTATATAAGATATCAGATGTGGCTACAAACTTAATCTATGTTATGTGGAATACAACGTGTTATCAGTGATTAACTGTATTGAGAGCAAAGGCTCACTGAAGTCAGATCAGTCTAGCTGACGTCTTATCGCCTGAAGCAGATATTCAGAAACACTGAGAAAAAAGCTCCTCAGGCATGAATACAAGGCTGAAGTTAGATCAGTTACAAATTCTATTCATGTGAATGGGTCAAGCAGGGGTTTTATTGACACAGATCTCAGGTCCTGGTTTCAAAACTTCTTACACCCATGTAGATCTAAATGCTAGACGACAGGGTCTTAGAACATTATGTTTACATGTTCCTGGTTAAATAAACAGTATCCACCAATGAACTTTGAACTTCAAGGGTCATTACATCATCAAATAAAAAGAAAGGATGGCCTTTGTTCGTAATATTTTCCCACTAAGTCCTGTTATGTAGCTCTTTGTGTGAGACCTGTCAAAGAACTTAGGGGGCCCACAGATACACTGAGATGAGGTAGACAGGACGCTCTCTGTGTTTCTTTCCCATCAGGCCTTGCTGGTCTTGATCAAGCCCAGCTGTGGGTCAAAGATCTGATCGTGGAGTCACACTGTGCCACCCAGTAACACAACACTCTCCCTGCACCACAGACACACACACACACACACACACACTGGCCACGTTTTGAAAGCTGAGAGAGGGACTCCGGAACAGAGAGAGCAGGCGATGGAGACGAGAACGTAAGGACATGAACAGTCATCCTCATCTGTTCGTTAGAAACATGGACCACAGGGCCGAAGTCTGCTGTGTGACATACCAGACGTGAGGAAGAGATATAATAATATCTTGGCAAAAACACTCCTTCGAGCTTACAATCTGCAGTGCAAATTTATTTATTTGCTTGTGATAAAACCTCTAATAAAGACAGCCCTTTAGGAAGATACACGTTGTCAACTGGGGTCTTAAAAATCAGACAATAAAAATGGTAAATTTAACTTTTCGCAGCAATACTTCAGGCTGTTATTGCCTTATTTTACATTGGTTTGTTAGGAAATGAACACTATGAGAATAAACAGACCTCCTGCTCACAATCATGTATTTACTAAATTACTTTACTAAATGGCCATGTTAGGGAGCATGGAACAGCGTTAGCTGAACCAATTAAGGAATGGTTCTGGTTTATTGTCCGTTAAAATGTTTGGTCACAGCCAAAATAGTTTGGGTTAAAAGTGGACTGTAGACGGATAACAAAATTAACATCTGGTGGATCCAAGTAGCCATGCAGATGTGGGAAGTCTAATTTGCACTTAGTCTCTCATGTACAGGAAACTGAGTCAGTGGTGAGGTGCCACGGGGCAATAGAGAATTACGGACCCCTGTGAGTTTCCCATGACTTGTTCCCCCAATTCATTTTGCTGAAAATCTGAAGCCTGATCTGAGCTCTTAAAAGTGCTAGTGAAGGTTTACTTCCATCGAAACAGTCTTGGTAATAAGCCCTCCAAAAATAGCAACAGCTCGACCAGTAATAGTTCCTTCGGGAAATGAAAAGCACAGCATTTTCCTATTGTCAACAGATGCACCCTAAAATCTTTGGAACAGTTAACACCAGACACATACACTTTGGATTCATCTGCAGCCCAGCTGGAGGTCTCAGTGGGTGTGAGCTCAAAGAGTGGTACACAACAGGTTCAGGTTGCCTGACCTGCTATGAAACCAGACTCCTGCCAACAGAATGACCTTGGATTTATGTGAACAAGAGGGACAGAGACAAAGATGGAGGGCCAGAGAGTCGGTCTGATGGATAACCCTGTCATGGTGAGTTCAGCTATTTAAGAGTGATGCAGCAGTGTTCTGGACACATGGAAACCATGGTCAAACCTTTTGTATATGAACTAAAATGGATCCTGAGGTCTGGACCCTAGAGGAGGAATGGTCTGCTAAATGAGAGAGCATCACAGAGGGGAGGAGACTGGCTATTTCCACAGGAAGACTTCATTATTACTGTATATCTTATTTTGAAAAACAAAGGAAGGAACTGCCTAGGGGATCAAAATCGATAAGGACTAAAAGACCAGAGATCAGCTCACCCCTGCCTGCTGAGAATGCTGTGGGCCTGCTGCTCGATGAACAGGTCACCCGGAGACGCCCCATGCTTGGGTGAAGAGAAGGAAGAGTGCCTGCTCAGCTTGGGTGAAGTGGGAGGCATCCCTGTGACTGAGTAGTCCTTGGCGGGCACCTTGGCAGCTGAGGACACCGATGTCACATCCATGTATGAGGGGTAAGAAGACGGTTCAGGGGGAGCAGCTCGACGTTGATTCTCCAGGTTCATCAGCCTCTCCCTCTCAGAGAACGAGTCCACCCTGCTGCGACCCATCTCGTAACCTGGGTCGGGGTAGCTGTGCTGTGGTGCTGTGCGTCCCGCCCTCGGGCTAGAGGCTGTGGTGCTGGTGTAGGAACTCATGTTGATGTCCCTACCTTCGTCCACCACTGGCTCTCCTCTGTTTTGCCTCTCTAAGTCTTCGGATTCCTTTCGGGTGCGAGTGTAGCGGGAGGCAGAGTCCACGTCCGGCTCCTGATCCAAAGAGATGCCATAGCGTTCAGCTAGCTGCCTGCGGCGTTCCGCCTTGTAGCGGGCAATGCGTTCGGCCTTTGACTCCAGTTCTGGTGCAATGGCGCGCTCTGGAGCAGTCATCTGCATTTCAGAGCTTTCAAACCCCTCCATGCCATACCGCTGGACTTTGACTGGATGAAACAGAGAGGAAACAAGTCAGTTATTTTGACAGAAAAACAAAAAAAGGATACAAAAAAACATTTTGGCAGTGTATCCGACTCACCACCACAGGGCTCACAGGGGTCAGAGGCCCTGGTGTATCGTGGTGTGTCCTCCTCCAAAAGCCTGTTGGCCACCAAGCTAGGCAACAGAGACGGATGCACCTCACCTTCTATACCCTCCAACCGCCGGGCGATGCGTTCCTTTCTGCCAACCAGAATGAAACACTTTTCAGCCTCCAGCATGTGATTATTCATTCATTTTACTGTTATCAAAAATGCTTGCAGTCTTCTCATACACAAATCATCACCTTCTCACCTGTTCATTTCCCAGTCACTTGCACTTGTAGTAATGCCTTCAAATCGCTTTCTCAATTCAGAGACTAAAAGGAGAATAAAGACAAACATGACACTGTTACAGCTCAGTTCAAGGAAATCTTCTGTCTTGGCAGTGGCATGTTGGCCACAGCAGATGATTCCAAAGACTGTTCAAGATGTTTATTGGTTTAATCTGGATGGCAGATAGCAATGGCTGTGTTTTTTAAATCTAAAATAATATCAATAGAGGCTATAATGTCAATCATATGTGGGGTTGAGGTTGAGTATCATTTCACAGAGTGTGAATCCAATAAAAAAAACTGTTTTTAAATTTAATCAAATCTCTTTTTTTATTTAAGTTTAAATCTAATCAGGCTTTGCTTTCAATATTCTCAGGTAAAATCTATTTAATGACATTTATGTGACAGCTATAGCTTGAAGTGATGAACTGACTGAGATATATTACATGACTCTGCAGATTCTCTCAACTCTACAGAGCTGTGAGCTGTGCAAATCTTTTACTGTTTCATTTTTTAGCTCACAGTACTTTTACTTTTTCATTCTGGTTTCATGCTTTAAATAGTGAAGCTTTCAGTTTTAAAAAAAATGCTGTTGACTACTCCCAGCGACAAACAGTAGACAAAGTTAGTGACTAGCTTATTCTACTGTTATATTTACCATTTAGTGGGATCTGACAGACCCACAAACCTCTATAGGAACATATCTTTTTTATTGTAACTGCATTTTAGAATAAATTGAGCCTGTCAAGAAAACATAGAGTACAGCGGCAAACAATGAGATTTGCTCTTGCATAAAAACGGGTTTTAGAGAAATCTTGACAATAATCCACCTGGCAAAGAGGCTGCTGTTGCTCAACAGTGACTTTCAACAACCCTGGGAAAGTTGACACTGTGTGGGCCGTTTGCAAGCAGGCAGAAATTCGAAAAAAAAACAAAAAAAGAAAAAAAACACTCACCTTTGGGAAGATTGGCCAACAGACTAACATCTATATCCTTGGTGCTTCTGGCTGGATCCTCTTTGTCTTCAAAGGAGAATTCTTTCTGGAAGCTGAGGGGTGCAGAAAAAATACCAACTGTTTTTGAAGCAGGCCTTAGCTGTGGGAAACTGGATCGTCTATAAACCAGCAGTGCAGGCAGTGGTAAGAGGCTCCACGAATAAATCTGAATTTGATCAAACAGTCGGCCAAATGATTAAAAATTATTGCTGGAATAGCAGAAATCTGAATGATGTTCAGGAATCTAGTCACTCAGCCAATGGATTGTGGATGAAACTACAAAAACAAGCAATTAATCATCGTAACAATATGTTTTGATTTCAACCTGTAAAATCTAATCCAGTCTCGAATTCCCAAACATTTATCTAGAAATTATGAGATGATTGTACCCTCACCACACCATCTGTCTGAACAACACCCACAGAACACTTCTGTCTCAGGAACATATTGAAGGTAAGTAGAGATTTGATTTGATTCAAAAACCACACTGTTACACTACAGATATAAAAGGACTGCCAGTTAATTATTCATGTGGAGAGACATTCAGAATTGGAAAAACATGACTCTGTGGTTCTGTCTAGTTAAGCACAATATTTTCTCATCTTAACCAAACCTGCTGGGACGTGATATGAAGCTAACGTGCAGAGGTGGTGATGTATTTGATGCCCCAAAAACAACATGATGCTGAGCAATCCTAGTAACACTGCAGAATGAAGGCTTGACACTGCCAGTCAGCAGAGTAAGTTTCTCTTTTAATTCACACTAATCTAAGGACACTG
>JAPZDY010000013.1:19058876-19072832 GCA_029783645.1 Ctenochaetus hawaiiensis | reverse complement strand
AAGATGACAGAACAGGAAAGAAAACAAAGTCTTAGGTCAGTCTAAGCCTTATTTAACTTGTCCACGCTGTGTTCGCTTGTCCTTGGCTGTTGACAAGAGGACAACCAGGCTAAAATAAGGCTTTGAACAGCAGTATGAGGTATGATGACTCTAACAGTGTGACATTAATACACACATACACACACTGCGTTCTTCATCTGTGTTCAGTGAAGGCTGGAGAAACACTGCCGCAGGTCTGTCCCTTTGTAATGTGTCCTCTGATAAAGCCCCTCCTGGTAAACTAGGATTAACTCTCAATCTTGACAGGTGAATAAACCATCAGAGCTTGAGCTCAACTCCCCAAAAGGAAAGTGAAACACTGACTGTAGCTCTCCAAATGATAACCTGGACTGAGACACAACACAGACACGTCAGTACTCCTGAGAGATGAACACAGTGCACTTCCTCTCGACCCCAGTAAGAAATCAGTCGTTCTGGATCTGAGCCAGTCAGATCACAGCGGTTAAACCCACGGCAGGCCGACAACATGACAAACAGCTGAGTAAAGTGACAGTGACACAGCCGGAGTCGCAGTTAACCACTGACAGTGTGTAACAGAAGACACTCACAACATCAAAGCTCTGCTTCCACTCCCCCAGAGCCGGAAATCAGATCAGACCTCGGCCAATTAAGAAACAGTAAACTAGGGCTCATGTATATTTGGAGCAGATGTTAAAAATAAATCTATTGCTCAGGGTGTCATGATTAAATGATACATAGAGATGCATAAATCTTGAGCTATAATTAACACTTAAACACCATTACAGTATGCCTTGGTGTTTTTTTCTGACAATAATCAAACATAGGCCTTTAAATTTAAAATAAAGTTTTCACACATTCAATGGGCATGAAAGCTAAGTTACTGCTCAGTCAGATTGCTAGGTATGGTTCAGAGCTGTGAGTAATGATTGAAAACAGGGTTTGTATCAATGTTAAATGTTTGGTGTGTGCATGTGTGTGTATGTGTGTGTGGGTCTGTTGCCCTGTTAGGCAGCACTCTATTTATGTCTGTGTGTCCTGACAGAGTGAGAGCAGGTGCAGCACAATGAACAACTGTAGTCCCATAATCAGTCAGTCAGTCAGTCAGTCAGTCACTACTGAATGAATCGCACACGCAGAAGCTCAGCAGCCCCAAAGTCTCACGTAGACTGTTCAATTCTTCAACTTGCATATACACAGATAAAATGTATTTATGGAGGTTCGGATATCCAGTGAATCCAGCCAGAGGTTAGAAAAAAAATCCAAAAATAAAAATAAATTTCTGAATATGCAATAATACCTGACAGACACTGAGTTTGCTGAAATGTTGTTCTGAGCTGCTTTTAAGTCAAAATGCGATCCAACAGGGATCTTTCAGTGTCTTCAATAAACAATAAAATAAGCCAGACTGATGAAATTATTGGGATAATCCGGAATATCTGTTTTGAAAACAGATAATAAAAAGTACATTTTTCTCACTTTTACAAAACATTGGCTTATATGCCTGTACTTGCATCAATCCTCAAACCATCACACCTCTAATCTAATTGATATAACTATAAAAATGGTAAACTGAGGCACAGTGTCTCACTACCAAAGTCAACGAACAACTCTGTCAGGGAAAGAACCCTTCAGTCAATCACCAAATAAGAGCCACATACCTTCAGGTGTTCTTCAGTACTTCAGGTGGGTACCATAAGAATCGAGCTTAAAACCTTTCCCCTTGATTCTGCCGTCCCTGAGAAGGTCAGAGCTCTGGAGGCTTGTTGGACAGGACTACTGGGACATAAAGATAGACTGAGAGGTCCGCAGGCCCTGCTAACCTAACACACACACACCGACCCCCCACCCACTTTCTATCTCCAACCCTCCTTCAGAGGCACATGTGTCGTGGCTGGATCCACAGCAGGCATGAACCCGAGGGGTGGGCAGTTGGGTGATAAATTTAGAACGGTGCTTTCCCACTCCGTGAGCGTCAGGCCAGATCAATCCAATGACAAAAGTGACAAGTGGCAGTCATAAGGCCAAATCAAGCTCAGAGCACTGGGAACGGTGAGATGAAGGAAGACGGCAAAATCTCTTTAAAGATTTAACTGATGAGCCATGGCAATTGTGTATCGAAGGTGAGTGAGACTATTTAATCATATCCAGTTTTGACATTATGTTATTGTCTATGTTACAACACACACTTCAGATAAAGGTAGTTTAGATAAAGAAGTGATAAGCATATGATCAAAAGGATAATCGAACCAAAAGTTTTAACAGATTACTTGTTTAAATCTTACAAGTGACAGTTTTTTTGCTTGTTACAGCTTCACAAATGTGTAGACATGAAAAACATTTAAAAAAATGTAGCTATATGCTATAATAAGTCAATTTCATGCAATGTACATTTACCAAGAAAGTCAAAAGGGTCACTAAGGTGATAAAGTATTGCACTAACCCTAAATCGGTGCAACTACGGTCGACTTGTCCTGACTTTTAATGTTCTTGACAACAGGCCAGGCTGCAGAAAACTGGATCTTCTATTTGCCATAATGCAATTTAACAGGCATCTTTAGTTAGACTTACTTCACACACCCAATTTGAAATGCATGCTTTATTCTAACAGTGTTGAGTCTCTAAGCCTGAACTAAAATAACCCTGATGACATTACCGTGGCTGTTAGTTTTCTCAGACTTCAGAGAGCCCATTAATAAAAAAGCTCCTCCCTGAACAACAGAGACATTATACAACTCTTGTCACAGGCTGTACAGAACTCCTAATGGGAAAACTGTGTAAAACAGACTGAGGGCCCCCTCACATGCTTGAACATGGGGCCCTGAAATGTAATTTACTTTTAATGGAAGTTGTCCTAAATTTAATTTAGTGCAATGATGACCCTACTATAAATGACCCAGACACTGTGGCAGAGATTTAAAAATGCTTTTTCAACCTTTTCAGATTACATGCTTGGTCATATTGTTAATAACTTAAACCAAAAAATTTAAAAAAGCAAAACAGAAAAAACAATAGAGAGGCTATGATTGCATCCATGCGGTGCAAATGTAAATCTTGTCATTTTTCCATCAATTGTTTTTACCACTTTATCACCGTAGATCAGAAAAAACACTTGACCCTATATAGATATAAAAATATAGATTAAAACAAGCTCACTTTAATCTCTGGCATGTGGGCAATAATCCTTTCTCTCTGTGTTCATTGAGCAAAGACATCAAAGTTCATAAAGTCAAAAAGTGACATGAAAATACTTAAGTAGGCAGTTCAACTCAGACAGTTCTTTCATTCATCATGCTGATTACACATTTTTAAAAGCCCTGTGAAGGACAACAGCAGACAGATGGAGAGGAAGGAAGGGAATCGAACACACACAAAGACCCAAAGATAAGGACAGGGCTCCGTTTCAGCTGGCCAATGAACAAAGGACACACTGGGCAAAGGAGAGGACACTGGGACGCTGCCAGTCTGAGGGAAATGGGGGCAGAGGGAGACAAAAGGACTAAGAAAAGATTTTTCATTCTGTCATTTTATTGATTTAATTATCTATTTTTTGTGGGAAGTAATCTTTGAAACAAATAAACTTATTTGTATCTGCATGAACTCAGTGTTATTAAGGATAAACACCAACTTCCACTTTGCTTCACAGCAAAGAACACCATCTAGTGTTGAGAACAAGGTACAACCACAATGTTCATTCTGGCCTCAGTGGCTCCTAGTTTGCTTTGTTGGGTTTGTAAAGTCCTAAAATCACTTCTTTCTTTAAGCTAACACACCAACTGATTTGTTTATGGCTGTGTGAAAAGGCAACCCTAAAACTGAGGAGTGATTTTCTTCAGCTGGTTGAGAAAACAGGTCTGGACACGGGGCCAGGTTTTGAGGTTCTTCAGCAAAGGCCTTTGTTCTTTGAATAAGCTTTGAAAGCGACGGGGTGCAGACACTCCAGAGCTAATTAGCAAGGGAGAAACAACAGTTCTCCCCAAGACGGCCAAGAAATGTTGCGTAAAATGTGATTTCAATTTAGCCCCCTGTTAGGCTCAAGCTGAATGTTGATTGCTAACATGCCCCGACCATACTGAACTGTCAGCACAACACAGAAAACTGAGGGCAAAAGAACTCGCCTTCTGTTTTTCCATAAACAGTTGGAGATCGACCACAACAATGTCCTGGGATGTGGAATAACTGGAAATATGCATACTAATAAACCCTCCCCCCTCCTTTACTGCCTTTGATGAGTGTCAGCCATGCAGGCAAACTCACACTCAGCAGTTTTGGTTAAAGGGAATATTCCTTGTAACATGTAGCGCCCTAACACCCATGAAAGCAGGCGGGAATGACTCCTGAGACAGAGGAGACGGATCAGAGTCCGGCTGTTCAGCCCTCAAATCATCCAGCAGACATCATTCACGCGGAGCACCGAGCATGAACCAGCAGCAGCATTTGAACAGAAACACAAGAGAAGTCTGTTTGAAGTGCTGTGAAAAGAAGGACAGAGACACAGCAGCTACACAAGTACAGGTTGGAGGGAGAAAGAAAACAACTGAGTTAATTTCAAACAAATCTCTCTCTTTTTTAACATTATGTTTTATAAATTTTATTAACTTATTCTAAGATGTCAGAATCGATAGCAATACTGTATCTGGTTCAGGGATTAGAAAGTTTAAAAGAAGAGTACATGCTAGATGACTTTCGAATTCGTATCCTTTAGACTGTGGCCAGTAGGGGTGTTACTGAGAACCAGTATTGATTATTAGTATTCAGTATTATATTACATGCAGTACAGCACCTCTTAAATAGCTACTGTTTCTTTCTGTTCTTGGTTTGTCAAGGTCGGTGATGGTAATGCATCTCAACAATGGCTGCACCTGCCATAAAACACAAAATCCAAGATATGTAGTTGTTCTTTCTTGTACAGTTACATTTACAGATTCTATGTTCCCACACTAATAGTTTAAGTTAAATTTATTGGTCAAAAATGAGACAAAACACTCAAACAAAGTCATGGATGAATCTGATTAAAGCATTACACTTTTTTTTTTAATTTTCTCTTTTTGAGAGAAAATCATTATAATGAATTTCTTAGGCCACAATAATCATATGGTAAAAATGATATTGTTACAGTCCTGGTAGAAACTCTGATGCTCAAACAACTGGGAGGAATTTGTCAGAGCTACACAGAAGCAAACCTCACGGCAGACGAGTAGAAGCAGCTGAGATTGTAATAACAAGGTTCATTAGTTTCATAGCTTATTAAAATCTAAAATTTTCTTTTATTTTAATTACAAACCAAAAAACATTAAAAGGTACCTCATTAACATCATCAGAGAGGTAGCAAAGTTTTACACAAAGGAAACATTTCACACAGTTCATTGTGTTTCGGTTCTGTTTATTGTCTCCAGCTCCTGAGGGGAAAAATCTGAATCTTAAGCTGCTAAATGCTCCACCACGTTCACCAGCTGTTCTCTAACTGTCTGCTGTCTGATGCTCAGCAGGTATGTACAGTCGTGTTTAGAGGCTTTTTTTGTGAAAACAGCTGCCTGCTGCCGCTGCAAAACAACTATGAGCAATAAAAGTGACCCAACAAGTGATGTTATAAGCTGTACAGCCTCACAGTGAGCTTTATACTTGCTACAGAGCTCATTAAAAGCAAGATGAGCTTCAGATTCAGGTGATGATTCTTTGTAAGTTCATCACTATCTGTGACTCATTTCAGTTTGTCACAATCATGTTGTTTTTACATTGCCAGTTTATACAATGTTACAAAAAAAAATGCTTATAATACCAACTAGTAAAAAAAAGGAATGAGATAGAGTTGACACATATTTTGGTGATTTGCAAATATACCTAACCAGCAGTGTGTTTCAGGCAGAATTACCGAATTGATTTCTTTTACAGGGCCACAAACTTTTGTCTGTTCTGTGTATCAAAAAAATCTTTCCAATTTCTTTTATTCCTTCTAATTTCTTTTGTTTTTTTTGTTATTGGGGTAACCTTGACTTTAGGTAACAACTCAAAGTAGGACATGCTCAAAGACATTTTGGAAATTACTGTTTTATGATGTTTTGTTGACAAACTGAAAAAAATACACAGTAAATTACTATAATTGATCATTTTTAACTTAAATGCAGCCTCAGTATTCAGTCCTACACAGTGTCCTGGCACCATATAATCCTCAAGTTTGAATGAACCCTAAAACCAGTGGTTTTCATCCAGTGACATGTGCACTGTATATGGCTTCAAATTGCAAAAGCCTCACCATAAGAGTGAGGCAGGATTGCTCTGTTAATCACATCTAGAGTAGCAATTTGCACCCAAAAGTAAAAACCTCACATTGGCTTTGCAGCTCTTTCACTTTCATTAACACCTCAAAGTCAAATTAAGCAGGCTCTGCTTTCCTTTACTGCTTCCAAAGCTTCCTCATGTGCCAGAATGGTTTTGATCAAAGTCTCCTCCTCCAACTAAACATCAGAACATTCTACAAACTCCTCTGTCCACCTCTGATGCAGTGCACATCATGCCCACACACAAGAAGAAAGGCCTCAGGGGAGAGTTTACCCATGAGAACCTTTAAGTTCAGCACGAGACAAGATTTCAAGGTGTCAGCAGCCACATATAGACAGCACAAGTGCGCAAAGAGGTTTGTGAGTAAAACACAGAAAAAGAAATGGAGAGAAGAGGAGGCTGCATGGCTGTCATCAAAGGATTGCACCAGAAATTGAGAAAATAAAGAGCTCTGTTCATATCCTGTCACCCACCGAAAACAGCACCAGAGGACAGGTGGAGGGAGCAGAGGGGCTGTCACCTCCATCAGCCTTTCTAGTCTCCACCTCTATCACCCCGCACTGTAATTACCTACACGTCTGCTCAATGGCAGCAAAACTGCTTTTACACAAACCAGACTGCCTTTTCTATCAAAGCCTGCAGCCCAGGTTCTGGGCAGATAAATAGTCCTATCAAAGCACATTAATAAGCAGATACATTAACAACAGAGAGCAAAGAGAGAAATCATACAGCTGAAGCAAGACAAAATTGGAAAAATGAGTCCAGATTAGTTTAAGGTTCAGAAATTAGATGATGGATGAACAAAGGTCGTACCTGTCATCACTTCTTTGCTTTTGATTCTAATTTTTAGAAGAGATTAATTCCAGTAAAAGTCAGTATCCACAGTTAGAATCTTGAGAATCAGCAGACAGAAGGAAAGAGATTCGGAGAACATCGCAAAGTTAAACAGGATAGAGACGAAGTCAGACTGCCAAAGAGGAGGACGGGAAGGGCTAGGAGTTCATGAACAGACTGGAAGCAACTGGAGATTCACCAGTTATCCCAGCCTACAAAACCACAGGGGGGGTTTGGCGGTGACACATGCGTTGGCCCGTTTAGGCGGTGACATGCACATCACAGAGCCAGTCTGGCATCTGAGAGAGGGTCACCAAAATCCCAGGCTACAGTTAATCACTGAGAGACACGTACACCTGGAATGTGTCTAACAGTGCTAACGGACATCATGACATCTGATGAATAGAAATGGGAACTTGTCCTAATGAGCTGGGAAGAGGGATGAGGATTAAGAGGAATCAGGCGGCTGAACCGAGTCACTCAGCAGAGATAGGAAGAGGAGGAATTCCTTTTTATTTTTTTTGAGCAGCCCTGATGAGGCAAACAGAGGGACAGTAAAACAGAAAAAGCATCAACACAGAGGCAGAGGGAGCAACTTTTCTGCATGGCTGAAGAGCAACGGCCATAACTGACAAACACAAACATCGTTCCATTTCCTTCAGGAGATACTGGAGTGTACTGCAGCAACCCTCTGACAGTTTGAGAGGAAGTTTTCCTCCAGGTCAGAGGTTAACTACGCTGAACGGTTGCTAAGCTGTTTGTTGGAAGCCCAGACCAAATAAAAACAACTGAAGACTATTAATTTTAAAAACATCCCTGCAAGCAATATACTGTTGATATCCAAATGCCAATTTTAAGACAAAATGATGAGACGAACGTGATAAATCACAAACTTTGTTATAATCAATATTCAAGAAGCTGAACAATGGTTAATCCAACCTAACAGCTTATTAATATGGAGAAGTCACTAGAAGACCTCTATACACTGGGACCTTAGATCTCTCTACTGAAACTAGCAGTAAGTAAATCAGCTTTGCAGCAGGTTGATCTTTTGCAAATATTCAAAGGTTGGCTTAAAACCTTCCTGAGTATCCTGAGTATTTGAAAAAAACAGATTCAAGCTTCATTATACACACTGAGCAGACATGTAGCAACATTAGCATTAATCCGGGGTTTGGTCTTTGAAACATGATGAATATTAGTCCAGTGGTTTCTTATTTTTTTCTAATTGGATCTCCAGTAACTCCTGAAGAAATAACTTAAATTGCTGGATGTCAATCACTGGGCAAAATAAGACAACAACTTAATCAACAGTTCATATTGCATAAGAAAGCACAGTTACATCTGCAAGTCATAATGGCAGATATGTTCATTTCAAGCCAGTGCAGATATGTCATTTAAAAGCCTTTATTATCCAAAAGCAACTGTGTTATTGTTCATCTATATATTCCTGCAGACCAAAAAGAAATAAAACATAACCTAAAAGGGGCTAAGAGGGTCTTCAGAGCTGAAGGAATAGCTTTCAGCACTGCAGTCTCACTCTGTAGGTTGAGTTATAGTAAACATGCTGCTGAGGGGGACTGCAACCACCAAATCTCAACCTACACAACACAACACATCCCACAGGTGTAGACAGAAAGTTAAAATCCATAAACATGGCCTGTATAGAAACTTCTAAGGAACTTCTAACATAGTGCTAGGGGAACAGTGACTCGCTGAAATCTCTAACAAGCAGTAAGGATGCTGAGCCGACCAATGATCA
Organism: Ctenochaetus hawaiiensis; assembly: GCA_029783645.1. NCBI lineage: Eukaryota > Metazoa > Chordata > Actinopteri > Acanthuriformes > Acanthuridae > Ctenochaetus > Ctenochaetus hawaiiensis. Next base: position 19,063,939 of record JAPZDY010000013.1, on the reverse strand, counting down.
CAAACGAAGAGAAGCCTAAGATAAACCATTCAGGACAAGAATGAGCTAATGTGGAAGGGAGAGTGCAAAATATGGCCAAAGAGTAGTTAGTAACAATTTCAAATAAACACAATATATTTACATACAATAGTAGGCTTATTCAAATTGTTACTTTTGTAGACTGTAGCCTATTTAGGCTCTGCCGTGCGTTCACAGAATCCTGTTCCTTGAAATGCTTTAATCTAATCAGAATAACTTGGTATAGGTGATGTAATGAGAAGTATTCAGCAGCTCTGTGACTGTATATCAAGGTTATTGCAAATGGAAGCAGTGTGTGTTCACCCACAGGCATTCTGTGCGAATGCTTTCCTATAAAAGGCAAGCTCTTAGCTCGCACATGGCACCAGACCAGGGACAATGATGAGCAGCACCAGGTGTAGGTGTGTGTTCATCCATGTCTGTCAACTCAAAACAGTTTCCTTGTCAGAAGTCATGATGACTCCTCTGTACACTCATCACCCACCTCTGATCATTGCTAACCTGCTAGACATGAGGGGGGCGAACAGCACCTGGAACTACCTCACACACTCAGCTGCATCGAGGTCTGTCATTTGAATTAGACATGAGTTCAACAGTGTGTTGCAGATCTCTTTTTTTTTCCCTGGATGAGTAAACCGTGCGAAGTATCAGATGGGTGGGGTTTCCCCTCCCCATCACAGGATTAAGTGAAACAGGCTGTCAATCAGATGTGACTAAGTAAACTGAATTTCAAATATTTGGCCTGAAACAACTGGCACGACCTATTTGCAACCTCTATTTGATTCGGTCCTGCTGTCACTGGGAGTATCCTGTTGCAGCATGAGTCACATCTATTTCATTCTGAGAGCAACGAGCTTCATCAGGAGCCAACCATGAATTTCTCACTAACACATACAAGATAGGGTGTAGACAAAGCACAAATCAGTGTAGATTGACAGGTAAATGCAGAAAATAGTTAGGCTCTAAGAATGGACCATAGACACAGAGCACACGTAATTATAATTTAAATAGGAAACAAAGTGGGTGGATTTGATGGAGTGTTTATTTGCCTTGAGGTGTGTCAGTGTATGTATAGAGTCTCGAGAAGCTCAGGAAGCCGAGGAGTTAATTACAGTTTGTGCAAACAGCAGGAAGCTGTAAGAACCATGTCAGCAGAAGTTACACAGCTCAAATGTGCAGGGAGCAGAATTTATTTTTTCCAGGTTTGGACACCATTTGAAAAAGTTGTGATTATATTGTACTAACTACTAGAACATAGAAAGTTTGGTTTTAGATGTGTCAAAGGAATAGAAAAAAAACAGTAGGGGAGGTTTTTCTTACATTTTCATTTTTTCTATCATTTCCCTGCTTTATTATAATTAAATTATTATTATTATAAAGTTATAATGTTTTTGCTTCTTTGCTCAAAAGAGCACTGTCCTTTACTGCCTTATCTTTGACTGATATCAGGCATTTTGTTTGAGCTGTAAACCAATGTAAAGACTAAATGACTGGTTTGTTCATCAAGTAGATAATTTAGGTAGCCTGAATGTAGTTTATGAGAGAAACCCAGGAAAGAGTCCATATGAAACTGGATGATGCTAATGGAGTGTTGTTTTTAATCATTTGTTTTTTGGTGAATAGAGAGTATGCGGGTACTGTTTGCAGAGATTTTAGTGCCTGAAGGCCCATCATGTGGTTTTTTACTATCTAGCGGCAAACTGAATTTCTCTGAGCTCTACCCCCCCCCACAGGGAACCTGCACCTCTGAAAGCAGCATAACTCAATAAACATGAAGGGCCCTCTCTAGAGCCAGTGTTTGCTTTGTCCACTCTGTAGAAACTGTAGAAACTTGGTGGACTCTTTTAAAGAGGACCTGTGTCCACTGCAAATATAAAGCCCTCCTTTGTGATGAAAACACTTCTTATATTTGTGAGTATACACAAAGGAAGACATACAAATAAATATTATTTTCCATTTCTGCCATAGTCTGCCAATGGACCACTCCTAATCGTACACACTGGAATTTTAAAACAAAACTAAAACAGAAAAATTGATGGGGCCGAAAGAGAGTTGTCAGTTGTAACGACACCCTTGCTGAAAGGTGGAAACACAGAAATTCATTAAAACAAAGATCCTGTGGACAAGAGACCATGGAAGAGGTTGTAAATCAGTTAAGTTGATTATCTAAGCCAGTGGTTCCCACCATGAGGAACTCCCCAAGAGGTCCCAAAATGATTAAAAAACCTCTAAAATTTCAATTGAAATACAGGAAATGTTTTGGTGGCCTCTACATCGGGTCAGATGGAATAATCTGAAAAAGCAAGAAAAAAGGAGGGAAGGAATCACTCTTTGCTAAATATTCAAGTCAAGTGCTGTAATCATGTACTCCAGCAAAACACTGTATATCCTGAAGTCTGTTTTAAACCCTCAGCTGTGGGCTCTGCTCTGAAGTTACACAGATGTCCTCTGTCTACAAATGAGCTCTGCTGTGTCCCTTTTAAAGCTGGCAAAGAGGAAAAGTCACTTTTCTGCCACTTAGTTTCTTTCCTTATTTTCCTCTTTTCCAGAGAACATCCATGTTCACATTTCTTCTTTTCTTCAATGATAGCTATTGTTGAGTATAAAGACTTTTAAGTACAGGCAGACCTACATGGCCTATAACTGAAAAATATTATAAAAAGTGTTGATGAAGAATCTGGTATAGCTTCTAGGTGTGAGGATATCACAGTAAATAGAAATAGAAAGTAGAATTAACATGTTCATGAGTGAATCAAAGTCCATCAGCATCTCTGCTGAGGCATTCACCCAGTGCACTCAACCATTGACACAATTAGGCCACTCAAGTCTTTGTTATGTGTTAGCGTGTGTGTGTGTGTGTGTGAGAGTGCGTGTACTTGGCAACACATTGCCTATTGTGTCAACACACAAGCTGCTGAGCTCTAATCTTTCCAGCATCTAGAAACAGCTGAGAGGTTGTCTATCGCATTCAGTGAGGGTGTCAGATTATCAATATTAGCAGATCATGCAAACAGTGTGACCTGCTCACCTTAATACTGTTTTACTTGTGTCAAGAGTTTGATGACTGTAGACCAGAGGAAAGAAAACAAAACACATCTGCAACTCGACTTGAACATGAATGATTTCTGATTTCCCTTGGACATGAGCCTTTTGACTTAAAAAGACTTGAAACTCTCCCTCAAACCAAAAGATTTAAATGTTTATTAATGTGTATGCCAAGAATTAATTATTTTATTTCATAGAACAGCTAAACAAAACAATATTCATGTACAGCAAGTCAACACAAAATCCTCCAAAACTCCCCAAAGCAGCTTTAAAACTAATCATCATCCAATCAAGTTGTATTAGAGAATGTTAAATATATCTTATTACATTCCTGGCCTTAAGATGGAAAGATTTTTGTTTGCATCTAAAAAGCAAGCAATGGCTGCAAAAAAAATGCAGAACTTAAGACATGTTGTAAATACCGTACTTTTTGGACTATAAGCCGCACCTACTAAATTTAACGACTAAAACCACTAAAGCTGTCTTCTTCATTGTCAGAAATTAACAGCTTCACACACGTTCTCGTTTATATTCGTTTATATTCGTCCGTAAATTAGCCGCATCATAGTTTAAGCCGGAAGGTTCAAAGCGTCGGAAAAAAGTGGTGGCTTACAGTTCAGAAATTACGGTAATAGTCAGAGATGCAACAACTTCTAACTTCATTTGACATTTCCTATGAAAGAGCAGTATGTTGAGGCTCTGATGTTAAAATGCCATTACACGCAGTGAAGAGCCACTATGACTCATTTGAGACTTGCATGTCCAGCTTAAGACTTACTTGTGACCTCCAAAATAATTACTTGGTCCTACCTGCACAACTTTGACATAAACATAGTTTGCTCAGCGTACCCACACTGATCCCAGAGCAATCTCATGTGCTAGCAACAAAATGAGGTAACCCACAATACATTTTTATGGGCTGATGTGACAAACATGACACAGGTATCCATGCAGACAGGAAAGAATGTCCGCTCTGAGGGAGGAGAACACAACGACAGCGTGGACCGGCCAATGGCAAACAATAAAAAAAAAAAAAAAGAAGCCTCTGGGTAGAACTCCTCCAGGCTGTTAAAGACCTTCAGCAAACAGGGAGAGAAATATGGAGTATTTCTGGCAAAGCTTCTCAGGTCTCTGGCAGAGCATACTTCGATACACTGAGCTCTCCTCAGGAGGGCAGCAAGAAATAACTGACAGGGACTTTATGCAGAAATATTGTTATAATGCTTAAATGCAGAGAAACCTCTTCAGTCAGGTTATTCTGGCTTTTGGAAAAATGGTTATCTGCTTTCTTCTTCTTGTGTATCAGAGCATAACCAGTGAGCTGAGGCTCGGTTAGCAAAGTTTAGCTTAGACAAGCATAAAGACTGAAGAAGAAGAGAGAATCTCAGAAATGACTTTATTTCCTGAGAAAACTTTCAGAATTCTCATGCCAGGTTACTTTCAGCTTTTACAGACGAGCAGAAAACACTCAGGCCGGAAACATCCCAATCTTGACTGTGATGTGCACAACCCAGGACAGAAAGGCCCTGCAACAGGTGACTGAAACCCTCCAGCACACCACTGGCACACATTTATTGATCATCAGTGACAGTAAGGTGTCTATGAAGCACCCAAAAGATATTGAAAGACAATATCAACCCCCATTGTTGCACTGGTATTTTCTCTAAAAGTATTCACATAAAGTAGTAAGTGTGAATCCAAAAAGTCAAACTATTACAAATAATTAAATAAATGAATGAATAAATAAAAAGATAAATCATCATACTTGTTCCAAATTGTGACCCATATTGATTTACAATACAGAAATCCTTGTTTGGCAATGATACTCCTGTTCTTTGGGTCGGCAACTGCTTTTGTCATTAAATGCACAACCTGGCAAGTTCAAGGATCGAATAAATCAGATGAGTTGAGAGAAAACAAATTCCAATGTAAGACAAAATTTGTGTAAATAAAATCATTTTAAAAGTATCTGATCAGAGGATGTTTCACTCTTTCATTAA
>JAPZDY010000013.1:19036546-19058518 GCA_029783645.1 Ctenochaetus hawaiiensis | reverse complement strand
CCAATGTAAGACAAAATTTGTGTAAATAAAATCATTTTAAAAGTATCTGATCAGAGGATGTTTCACTCTTTCATTAAAATATTCAAACAGGTGCCAACAAACAACACAAAAAATTCTGAGAGCTGACCAGAACTACCTTAAAATAACGCTCAAGGTCAAATCCCAAATTAAAATCTCTCTCAACAAAAAGCACACAAGCTAAACAAAGAGCTGTTACCATGGTAAGGAGCGTAAAGTTAGGCATAGTCTGTGCAGCCAGGGTCTGTTGTTGATTCACCTTAACACATCTACAGATGATGTCACTGACGAATGGTTACCACTGCCCAGTGGACGTGAACCAGCCAAACAGAGAGAGGCCTTTTACAGAGCAGCTCATGTCTGACTGACCCAAGGAAAGGAAAAGGCTCATATCTCCCTTTTCCTGCTGCGATCAATGGGCCGTGCTGCTCAGTGAGGCACAGTATGTCCTCCTGGCCACAGCTGATCGACTGTGTCCCATGAAACATTCAGAAACTCTGAGAGAAGAGTTGGTTTGATGAGAAGAACAAGACTGATGCACTTACAAGATGACCACTGAGACTGAGGAATTCAGCTGTTCTCCTCGAGTGTCCAGGCCCCTGAACGCCACCTGGTCCTGAAAACAAATTAACTCAGTTATCATAGTGCGTAGGAGATTTCAACTTAATATTTAAGCTGTGATGAAGTCTCCTCTTCCGCTTAAAAAGAGACATATCCAAAATTAAACCAGTCAACTGCTTTGTCTCATTAAAATAATAAAAAAGCTAAACTTTAACACCTTTGTCTGCATTGAGGTGACAAATAAAAAACGTCAGGGACAACAGACTGCACACCTCCATTCATTATTCAATAACAAAACATGCAAATATGCAGTGAACGTACCAAATATGAACAACCAACCCTTTACAAAAGCTTTTCATGCAACAAATGCCTGTTAATTACTGCAGAACATTGCAGCATTGTGTCTGTGACCCATATCGGCTTATACCACCTTGCACATGGCAGATGCCCCTGAATGTAACGTCTGTGAACCCAGTGGCCCCGCAGTGAACAGAATGTACCTCGGACATACAAGTTCCTGAGGCATTACATGAGGGTGATATGACATTTTTATTTATGGCTCCAAAAGCAGCTGCTCAAAATCTGGTAAATTTGCTCAAGTGATGTCACTAGAGTCAGCGTCAACTGGGACTGAAGAATGCAAGTTTTAAAAAAAATTAAAATATACAAGGTGCTTTGATGGCTTCTTCTCAACTCTTCCATAGGCTGTGAGGCTAAGAGGCTACATAAGCCAATACTAGACTACAAGCACCCAAATTACTGCCCAAACTGTCAGTTGTCGCATCATGAGTGATGTAGGTGCAAGGTTTCTTAAAGAAAAGGGAATGCATTATATAAAAATGATGCTATGTCTTGTTCTTCTGCATACATTTTGATAATGGAAAATTTTGTTAAGATTTAAATTTAAAGTTCTTATTATAATTGACCATCAAAAAAAAGAAAAGAAAAAAAGAAATACTTTTACACGAAATGTTTTCTGGTGTAGCTCAACTTAACTAACATAAATAAATTATTTAATAACAAAAAGCCAAACTGGGTAACCAACTTTATTCTTACTTCACAGTAGGGCTGGGCGGTATGACCAAAAATGTATATCACTGTATTTTTCAAAATTATGTCGGCAAAATTATATCGGCAAACGTACATACACCGCTACGTTTTACAAGCGGCAAACGTTGCTCTGCGGGACCCACGGAGCTACGTTTGCCGCTTGCTGTTCCCAACGTTATATACACTACACACACACCGGTATTGGGTATCTGAAAAATTCATATCATAAACAAAAAAAGACACCGGTAGTCGGTATGAACCAGTATACCGCCCAGCCCTACTTCACAGTCAGCTCTGGTTACAGTCAGCTTTGATACTAAACAATATGCAAAAGTTCTGACAGATTCAGTGTGACTGATCAAATTCAGCTCACACAGGCTGGTGATGCTGTCTGCCCTCACTGTCATCTGTGAGGTTTGCTGAGAGTGACGCATTAATGTAGCCATAGTGTGTTTTCAATGATGTAGTTCATAATGGCGCATAAGCTCGTAGACTTTAAAGTGTTAAATGTGAGAGGAGAATTCGTTGGCCAGCTGGTTGGTTAATTGGGTCAGCACCCAGTTAGGCTTTTTACAGAGGTTGTGAAAAATGCGTTCCCCATTTCAAGTCCCTTTTCACTTGATGAACAAATGAACTTAAACTTAGATACAGTTTAACCGCCAACTGAGGCGAATTAAAGGTTTCAAAATATTTAAAACTCCTATTATTTTGTCTTTATTAGACCATTAAGTAGAAGTCCACAGCACACTGTACACACTGTTCACATGATAAAGAATATGTCTTGATGCTCTGTATGTCTGTTTTACTTCAAAAACCCTGTGTTCACTTTTTGTGTCAGAGAGCTAAAAGACTGCTGACAGCTACACTCCACTGATGGAGACAATTTCCCTCTCTTTGTTTCTCCCATACATTAAGAAATAAATAACATTCAGACAGAAAACTGTGTTCTTTTAAGTCAACTAGTTAATTATTGATGCTTTTAACTCTTAAAATGAAAAGGTTTCAAGTTATTTATCTTAAGTGCAAGTTATGTGTCAAAAAAAAGAACATCAGCGGATGGATTAGCATACAGTATGATGGAGCAGGAGAAGGAAAACAGTGCCACCTTCTCTACTCATTCAATAGTTAGTTTTGATATGATTTTTTTTTTTTTTTATCCAGAATGTATTTTGAATTTTACCTTTACCCCAAAACTAGGAATCAAATTAAAATGGTAGATTTTTTAAAAAAGTTCACAGTCATAACAGAGAGACTATAAGCATAAGCGTTGTAACAAAGACCTGGCATCAGGTCCAGACTGTTGGTTTTTACATGACACACCTTCCTCAGACCACTGAGCCTAACAAACAGGCTCACCCTTAAAATCACAATTTTGGGGACATTTTTGTGTAGATAAGGAAACTCACGGGTAATGTAAGAACTTGTTTTCACAACTAATGATCTGGAACGCAGGTGCAGTCTGGGTTAAGTTAGTAAAAAAAGCACCCACTTCCAGGTTTAAGGGTTTTAAATGCTCATGGTTTCTCTGGTGCTCCATTTCATAAAAGTACCAAACTGCAAAAAATATTTAGTAATTCATAAAATATGATACTTGCAGGATTTTAATCTGGTTTTATTTTTCAAACACTCTGTGGTTAGGACAAAAAAACCATAAAGTTTCTTATGAATATTGATGAATTTTTATGAGATTGAATTACTGGCAGTGAACAAATGAGGTGGGGTAGTTTACAGGATTATAAACCTATCAATCATTCCTGTTTTACATGTTTTCTCTTTGATGTCATGGCAACAGAGCCTTCCAAACCACTCTTCTACCATAGGTCAGCTAATAAGCAAACACTGATGGACAAAAACCACACAACACATGCAAATCCTGTGTTACAGGTGGAACTGTCTTGCATCAACGGCACCGAGGCAGCAGGAGAGACTCCCTGAGCATCTGCTTCCAATAGCACCTCCACCCCTCCTCTCCCTCCTCAGACGGGGGTCTGTGGGAGGCAGCGGACCCATCAGACCCATCTGAAGCCCCAGCCCCAGCTCTCAGGGCAGGGGCCCCCGAAACAATGATGTAACACCCAACAGACTTGTGTAACTAACCTTTGCTTGCAATTTCTCACTCTGAAGCGCAGAGGGTGGAGACCCTGAGAACACTTGCAACAACAACATAAAAAAAATACACTGGACTGTGATTCAGAGTGTACACTCATGCACTGAGACTGCTCTTACACACACACACAATAACAAAATGGATGGATTATTACAAGGGTCTGTGCAGCCACAGAAGAAAATGTTTTTTGTTTTTTTACTTACACATTGTTCTGTCCAACCTTGTTCATATATTTTTAGCTTATATGTTATTCATTATTTGGCTGCTCTTGTTTGCTAAAGATAAAATGTTAATGGCATTAAGGGGCCATTGGCATTGTAATGCTATTTGTGCTGCTATGTCAACTGAATTTCTCCTCAGGGACTGATAAAGTTATCTTCATCTCTCTATGTTGTGATCCACAAAGAGGCAGGAGACTGTAATATGCTTTACATTTAACTAATTCAATTAACTTTTTAAAATCAAAGTGCTGTAGATAATTTATCTCAATTGCCAGTGAGCCATGTAAGTTTCATAAATGGGCTGGATAATGGGAAATAAAAGTCAAATCTATGTATTTTAAGCTGATATAAACCTTTTAAGATTATGAGGCCTTAGAAATACGAGCAGAATTAAATATTACAATATTTTTGACTTAGTACCTAAAGTGACAAAAGCAAATAATGGTGCAGCCTGACTATCTGGTAAGTTCAGAAAACTACATCACTTTGCTGTAATGCAGCCATTAAAAGCAGGAAGGGAGAACACACATGCCATATTAAGAAATGATGATATCTAGAATCTAAGATGCTATCTAGTCTCATTTGACATTCAGATATAACATTAATATATTGCTGAGCCCCTTTTAAGATAAAGTGAAGACAGAACTGGGTCTATTTGCTCTTTCTTCATCAAAATAAATCAATTAAACTTTACTAATATAATATCTTTTATTTATATTAGTGCCGTTCCATACACTTAACAGGGGATCGAACAAGCTAAAGATGACATAATTTGAATAAAACAGGAGGAAAAATGATTAAAAAAATGAGTAATGCCCACTAGAGAATCTAATCAAAAGCCAGTTTTATGTTTCTGAGTGAAGATCAACACTTTGAGTTGCTCTTAGATCCTGGGGAAAAAGGTTTCAGTGTCCGATCATCACAACTGAAAGCTGCCTGACTAGAAATTTTTGTCCTATACTTTGGGAGTACAAGACTTTTTAAAGAGGATCGGAGGTGCTTTCTTGGTTCATAACCCTGCAAGCCTGTCAGACAAACAGGCAGGTGAAGCAAAACTATGCAGCAATTGAAAAAGAAGTAAAATTTGTTACAATATAATCTCTGGAAAAAAAAAACGGATTTAATTTAATAACATGTCACTTAACTGCACTTCACATGTTGCAACTGGAGCGACAAACATGGCATGTCATTCCTCTTTTAAATGCATAACTGAAGAATACTACCTGATACAGATGACCAACCTATTTATTTAGCAGCACTGCCATCACACACAGATCTACACACACTAGAATAAGACTCCTCAGGTGAGGACAAGACATCTCATGGTCAGACAAGCTTTGTGGACTCACAGTTTGCTGGAGTGAAGATAATTTGCAGCTACAGTTTAATGCCATCGCTACACAGCTAATCAGCACAGACAATTACAGAATCACACAACAGAAGACAGGTTGGAGGATTAATCATCACTTTGATCTCACTGTGATGGGCTCAGACCTTCTTATTTCTTTGTCAAAAAATGAATTGACATTATTCACACCCACCTGCACATCACCAAACACAACCATCAGAGAACAATGACTTGTGTTCCTCTAAGAGGACATTTTTAGTGTGTTCCTCCTTTTATTGCATTGTATTGTTTTTTTTTTTTTTTTATTATACCATTAAAGCTCAGGTCAAATCAGCAATGAACTGTGTATGCATACCTGGAGCAAATGAAAATTTCAAGCAAGTGTCTAAAAGTGCCAAATTCTGACTGAATGTGGTTACAGCAAAAGTAGGATAAATTTCTTAAAAACAGAAGCATGAACAAAGAGAAAAGTTTGCTCTTGATACACACAAGAACACCTAAAAGTTTTTTTAAAGCATCAATATCATCATCTGATCTTTTTGTATCAGAGGTGCAAGTTTTTTTGGGCCAGCCTCTCCTCATGTGAACTGGCTCAACAAAACAAAAACACCAGTCTGAGTTAATGAGCGCTACAACTTATCAACTTGGTTCGTTAACCCAGGCTCTCTTCCTCTGGGTCTGTGAACGTTCCCATGAAAGGGGACGTTTGGTGTGTCATGTGACTCTACTACAGCACAAAATGGACTGATGGCAAGCAGCTTACTTCCGCCTATGAAGAGAAGGACAGAACTATCACAGCAAGAAACGAGCGACAAAAGCATTTTCACTGGTTGAATGTTATCTGTGATAAATATCAACAGATTAATAAATAGTCTAATTAGTTTTCTATTGCCTGTCATATACCAGCAGTGAAAAAAATGACTTCAGCAAATCAGGACCAAGCATAACAACATGATCTAAAATGGTAACATTATAGTTTGAAGGAAGTATGCCACATTTCATATGTCGGTAAACATCACACTGATTAATAATGTAGTATACTTTTAATTGATGTTCTGTGATTTTATAGGAGGCCTTCAAAACCCTTCAAAACATTTGGCAGTTCAGCAGGAGCAGGACAACAATGAAAACAAAATGAATATTCTCGCTCAGATTTTCTGCAACGCCAACAGAGGTTCCTAAGGTGAAACAAAATGCAGCATGACCCAAACAGTAAGCAAAACTACAACTGCACTGCTTTATTTGATGGCATAACTAGTGTATCTTTATGGCTCAAAAATTTTTTATGTGTAAAATGAAAATCTGCAACATTATTGGTTATGAATTGAAAAACTAACACAGATGTTAGTTTTAGACTTAAAATACCTCACTAAACCATTAAATTGATTTTGTAGTACAAGATTTACTGGGCAAACAACTACAATGCAACAAAACTCAGCGTGAGGACGTGAAACAGTTAAGTGTTCAAATTTTACCTGCAAACCTGAGAAAAACAACTAAACTGCAGGAGAATTAGCTCGATCAATTTATAATCATTCCACTCTCTAGCCATTAGAATAATCGAGCAAAAGGTACTTGGGGATCATCCCAATCCCTTTTGGTTCACTTATCTTACATCTTCAAGGTTTGTGGAGGGGAACAGCTGCTAATAAGCTTCCCTGTGCACTTCCAGGAGTGGATGAAAACACAGGCATAGCCTTTCTATTTGTCTGCAGGTTTTTATTTTGAAAGATATTAAGCACCAGACTACCTGCCAAATATGAAGAAAAATAGGAAACAACTTGGAAAGTGCACTGTGTTTGGATGTGATTATGTTTCTACAGTGTGTGATAATTTGACAAAATTTAAATTTGTTTTACTTTTCACCAAAAAGAATATTTTAAAGTGACTGTCAATCAGATTCACTGACTCACTGTTCAACTTGCATTGCAATGCTTTGCCATACACTGATGTAAAACGTGGCACTGTACAGTTTGCTTCAAAAATATTAAAGGTATAATCGTAAAACATCTTGGCTATGTATTGTGGCAGGGTGGTTGCATGAACCATGCCAATAACCATTTTAGCAGCATTTTGAACTTGCTTTGACATTAATGGTAAATTACAAGATGGAGATAACTTAAAACCAAACTTTAAAAACTTGTGCGCATCCGACGTTAAATTCGGAAGTCAGATTATCAGCCTTAAAGCAGTTAACTGGAGAATATTCGCAATTTTAACGATGAATTTGCTGCTAATGAATGCATACTTAAGGTGGTGGAGGCATCAACACATAGGTGAACCTCGAAAGCTAATTAAGTCAAATTTGACCTCAGTACACAGTGCATGGTATGCCAAATACGTGCCGAATTAAAGGCACGTTGTATTTTGCACAGCATGACCTAAATGTATACACTGTTTGGTACGTGCCTTTCACGACGAGCATGTCAACTTTCGATTAGCAGATTTTACAAGGCAGTTTGGCGGCGCGACTCTCCGCAATTGGAGGCGCACGCACCGACGCAGAGCAATTCTCTCCTCTCTGCTCTAGTATTGAATGTCATGTACAGTGTAACTTAATATATATCTGGCGCCGTTGCCTGTCTTCAGACACAATAAAACAGTCTATTGTAGCCTTTGGTTTGGATCTAGTTTCACAAGTTGTTGCGGACTCATTATGTCACTTTTTACCTATCTGGCTCAGGTGAAGTAAACTGGTGCGGATGGTGTTGCCTGGTATAATTAACGTTTGTCTCCACCTCTCGGAAAGATGGACTCACCTGGATGGATACGGCTAAATGTTTTAATGCTCACGCGGTAAATAGCTTACAATATAAAAATATATGTTTATTCAAAGTAGCCTACTCCATACCAGACAAAACGTGCTGATAAGCACGCTGCCGTGATACATTATCAACACGATTTGTTTCAGTTTAACGCGTTGATGGAGTTTAAACTTTCCTCTTCTTTTTCAGTCGTTGTGAGAAAAAACCCACGCAGATCACATCATTTTTAGGTCTTTCCTCGCCTGAGAAAACAACACAGAACTGGAATTTTCATGCACAAACTTAAATGCAAATGAACTTACCGACGTGGTGCTGCAGCAGGAAACAACTTCTCTCTGATGGCTGTAAAACCTCCGCAAAGTTCAGACTCTAGTGGGCTAATATCCCGCGGACACACGCGAGCACGTATGCTCCACCGTCATTCACACGGATCGGCCGACCTCTTGTAAACTGTATGCCAAACTAAACTTCACTTCTGTCAAGTCACCCCGTCTAGCGCGACTATCTGTCGGATGGAAATTTTCAAAATAAAAGCATTATTGAATTAGGTCTTCCAGACAATTGGGTCAAACCTTAAAAGGACTTCCTTTGAAAGAGAATCTAGGCCTGTGTGCTGGTGAACTTCGTACACCAAAATACAATGAGGTTTTATGTTATGCCATGATTAGTCTCCTACAGGCTACTAGCTTTCCCTGAGTAGTTTATTTCTACACAGCTTTACCTATATCAACTACCAGCAGAATAAAGCATCTCAAATTTCTTGTCTACTTTGATCAGTTATTTCTGTTGCCTGTCTGTTCACTTAAATAATGTAACAGAAATTTAAAACAAAGGTTCACACAGCTGCTTTGAAAACTTGGCCTATATTCGCAAATTAAAAAAAAGTGTTGCCTAAGGACATAGCTTCGCATATTATCACAGAAGCAGCAAGCTACACACTATTTTGTATCACACATATTAAGAAAAAAATGTCATAACATTGAAAATACTGAGGCAATACATTATAAAAACAATGCAGGCTCTATGTGTGTATCAATCCTGTGCATGTCTCCTTTGCAATTAACTGATTTCACTGATTCTGCTTCTGTTTAGAATGGTTTAGAACTGCATATATTTCAGGCTTTTATTTTGAAATCATGGTTCCATTAGTACTGATTTCAATTTGAACTCTGCAGCCTGACAGGACTTTAACTCTTTGCTGAATCCTCTTTTTCATCTACAGTGTACTCACCTGTGGTCATACAAACCTGAGGAAGTGACATGTGTCCCTACCATAAGTCAGCCATGTTGAGGCCATTGCAGGTCCTCTTTTTCTCACCATCTGTCTATCAGTCAGCAGTTTCTCTCTGATACACATGCACACACAAACACATTTAACATGTTTTTTTTCCTGCAGTGAATTATGAGGTCAGCCTCAGTGCAACAGACAATCAATTCTCAGTCTGCTCTAATGGAGGAGTTAACAGCACACATATCCTGTCCATTAAAGCAAGCCTAGATACACATTCAATTTGACCATAACCCGAGCTAGCTACTCCACAAACATAAAAGGCTTGTAAATGCAAAATGCTGGAGGTGAATACACTGGCCTCTCTTCTGCCAAACCCTCTCTTGCTGTCAAATAGAGGATGTATTATTTGAAGGTTTAGGGCACAGTCTATCAGATGTGAGTCACTGATGATCAAAGGTAACCATGTGACTCTGTTGGACTGACTTGTCGCCTCTGCTCTTTGTTAACTTTGACTCCTTTGAATAGTCTTCAGTTCACTGACTTTCAAAGGATGTTGCTAGGGAAAACAGGCCAATGGCAAACAAATGACCACCAACTGCAGTCAGAATATTTGATGAGCCTCTAATTCACATGGAAGCCACCAGCAGCCATATGGAGAACGCAGAGTTAATTTGGAGGAGGAGAGAGAGAACCTGTAGGTTGGTAACAAGGCCCACTTATTTCAGTCCAGTCTTCTAGTGCGATAGTATTCCAAGTTATGCAGCATTGTGGTTGCAAATACATTCCCTCTCTCAGTATCTAAATCGTGTGTTAACCATGAAAGATAAAGAGCTCTTTGTCTACAAAAGAAGAATCCCATACACAATGGTTTTGTTGCTGCTGAGCTGCTACTAAACACTTCTAACAATGCTGAGAAGTATTACAGTTATTTTGTTGAACAGATAATTCTATGAAAGTTGTAAGTTAGACACAGAGAAGGCAGAACACCAGATTTCCCAGTGACATGGTGTTACTGCTGACAGATCATTTCTCACTGAGTCTTCCCCGAAGACCAACAGACAAGTAAACTGAACAACTCTATTGTTAAATATTATGAAGATCAGACCACACTGAAATAAAAGACATTAGGCATTGTTATGAAAACTCTTCTTCACTTTGCTTAAGAAAGGAAGACAATAAATGCCATGTGTGTTCAAAATAAAAAAAAAAATAAATAAAGTAAGATAAATAAAGTGTGCCTTGTATCTTTAGATTTTAAATTCAAACATGTCATTACTTCTGATTCCAGGTTATGTGACTTTTCTTAAGATAGTAGTTTGGATGAACAGACTAATTTACAACTGTCAAAAAGCAATTATTTAATTAAATTGTTTATTATTTTATGTCACATGAAGCATCAATAGCTTGCAGTTAATAAGGCGTGGACATTTGCTATAATTCATTTTAACTTATGACATGTTCTATCTTCAAACTGTACAAGCAGCTAAATAGGTCAAGCTGTTCACATCAGTCTCTGGCTTGTAATATTGAATATGAGATATCAGGATGATTGATGATGTGATTGTTTCTCGCCAAAAAGGGTGTGTCAACAATTTTTTGTCCACATGGCTGCAAAGCCACCACTGCTGGGAGTTTTGTCTAAATTCAATAATTAAAACTTTTTAAACATATATGTTTTTTTTTTTATTTGAAGGAGATTGAATCAATTATATTTGGTTTTATCTTGTTTTACTTGTCAATGAAAAGCTAAAAATACATAAAGCAACAAAGGAAAATAATTTAGAATATAGCCCTTCTATATGTCTGCTCATAAGCTTAGTTTCAGGGACAACTACTAATTATATATTATAAATATTCCCAAGTCAGATTTAGAGGAGGTTTACCTGTTCTTCCCATTTTGCTATCAGACAGTAAATGCAACACAAAGTCTGGGGATTCATTGGCTGACTTAGCTACATACTCAGGCAGAAGTACTTAATGTAATTTCTGTTCCTAAGTGGAGATGTAACCCTGCAGGTTTAAAACAACTTTGAGTGAAAAGAGTAATGTATTTACCTTTCATACCAATAGAATATAAAGAGTAATAAAGGCTGCACTCTGACAAAGAACACAATGAGGAACCACATCCTCCTGTAAAGGCACATGCACTTCCTCTATCTCATTGATCCTGGTTGAGGTTTGATATCCTGTCTCCTTTTTGTGAGAGGTCCATTAACCATCCTGCTAACTCTCTCCGTATCCTTTCTTCCCTTCTTTAACCCAGGACTTTGTGTCATCACTGTTCATCTGTGTTTTGTCCAGATATTTGAGATCTGTGTCTCTGATCTCCAAGAGATTCTACAAGTCTTTGTTCAGTACTGTTCTCAAATCATGTCTGGTTCACAGATTTGATGCTTCATTCTCTCATAGCACCTCTTGTCTCTTCTCCCTCTGTGTGAACAGTGTCATGTCCGGAACTCTCACTCAAGGTCATGTTTTGATGTTTTTTTTTCCTATTTCCTTTGTGTTTCCTGTTTTATTTTGGTCACTCACCTCTTGTCTCTTTGGTGATCTTCTTCCGGACAAGCTTCCTGCCTCTATGATTGGCTCATGTGTTGCATCTCTGTCTAATTGTCTGTTTCAGATGTTCTTTGCCTTTGTGTGAGAAATTCAGTATTCAGCATTGTTTAGTGTTCCCATTGTATGTGTTAGACCTTACTTCCTTTTTGACCTCCCTCTTTGCCGGCTGTTTTTGGATTCCTCTGACTTACTACCTGTCTACTGACCCTTTTGCCCAAATATCTTGAACCTTTACTCTGCTTGAAGTCTGCTTTATGAGTCTATCACACATTTCAGTCAAATAATGGTGTTTTCAAACCCAGATTTGCTTTTAATTTATGTATTTACTCATTTAGGGGCCAGGAAATCAGCTGTGAACTGATACCTTGAAAGATTTCCCTGCAGATACAGAGTGAAACTGACATTCAGAGTTCAGTGTCCTCTGGCTGCTTGATGAATGTTAGTTTAACATTTATTCCCTTTATGGCTTTTTTATAGTCATTACCATCTCACGGGATAAGTCTGGCTTTTTTACAGCCACTAATGCTCCACTTTGTTCACCAGAAATCTGTAAGTTGGTCTGTCTGCCGTTTGGTGTTGGGCATGAAGTATACAGTGGTTCATGACTCTTTTTCTAAAAACAGTTGCCTCCTGTTGCTGCTAAAAATGTGCCTAATGGGAGCAATGAAAGTTAATCAAAACAGTGAAGTTGTGGGCCATTGAACTAAAACAATGAACTGAAAGATGACAACATGCTCTATAGAGCCGAAGAGACTGGCATGTTTATATGAGAACTCTCTGTGGGATGATTGAGTGACACCCTCCACGCTACATGTCGTCATTTTTAACCATCATTTATATCAAAATCAAATTAAAAATTAAGTGTGTAGTTTTTGCTTTAGCAGAGTGTTTCTTTTTATTTCAAGATTCTAAAAATAGAAGATTTTTTTTGTATAGCTTGTAAATTTGGGCTCCATAACCCCAAATTTACCAGTGAGGTTAAAACAAGCTTTGAAGCATTTTTTAACAAAGAATCATTACAGCAGTCATATATAACTTTTACTTTCATTTGCTTCTTGTGGCATACATTTCAGTTCATCACATGTGTGTGTGTGTGTGTGTGTACATGCACTTTATATGTGCTGGCATGACTCCCAGATTAGTATTTGGTCAGATTCTCAATAATGGTTTCTTGGAGTAAGATGAAGGCCAATAATACTAATTTTCCTTTTGACTCTGGGATCATTCATATCATGAGATCCATGTTTTTTCTCTGAATGAAGCTTCTCTGACAGAAATACAGTCCATTATGTATTTCTATAAACAAGACCAGCTTCTCCCCCAATTGAGAAGCCGTTTGATGGCAATTCCACTTGGCACTTGAAACACATGTGGATCCATGTGAACCTTTGAGGTTCTAACTTTTCACCACATAGGTTTGGCATTTGTTGAATGACACAGACAGCCGTGAAGTTCTTGAACATCTCATAAAACAGAGACAGGCTGAGTGAAAGCCATCTGAAAAACATCATCGCTGAAGTACACAGTTGTTTCAAAGCAGATGATTTAAGAGTCAGTCTGGAATGGTAATGCCTCCACTGAAACTTTTTATTTGATGCACATAAGTTCAACCTTTATTATTCAGGGTTATCAGCCCATAACAGTGGAAAAGGGAATAAAAACTCGGAGATGTTGCCTCAAAATTTTATGTTTTTCCTGTGGATTTGGCGACCATACATCATAGATTTTCTTACCAAGTTTCATGGCAATTTACAATCACAGTTATGTAATTATACAATGTGTCTTTATGGTCTGATGATGGTACAAAAGTGCATTGTATGTTCAAAACAGATAAGCTTTATTTTTTGAAGAAATTTTGCTCAGTAAAGTTTATTACATTTCTTCCATCAGATTTCAGTATTGCCAGTGTGTGAGCCTGTACTTAGGCACAGCGTAGCATCAGGAAGCTAACATGGATGCTTACAGTGTCGATAAGATGATGTTTTAGCAGCTAAAAGGTTTACCAGGTCTTTATCTTGAATTGCCATGTTAGCATGCTCACATGTACTAATTAGCTTTAAACACAAGTACAGTGAAAAATAATGGTAATGTCTTTGTATTTGTTTTAGTGTCACAAAACAGATCAGGGCTGGACCCAAAGGCAGCCTCCAGGCAAACAGGTGTAGGGTGCTAAAGTCTTTATTTAAATAGGCAAAGTTGGCTGGCTAACTGGCTGCTATTAAGTTACTTACATCTGCTTTTTAAATGTGGCCAATTTCTGCATTTACACTTGCTTAACAACTGAAACAAACCACATGTATATACCGGAGTTTGGTGACTGAGCAGACGCTGAAACAGAAGTAAACAAACAGCTGGCACCGGTACAAAATATTAATTCAAGCTGTTCTTTTCCAAAGCTTTTAAGATCTTTAGCTTGTGCTGGCACTGTAGCAGTAAGTTCTTAAATCCATTTCTTGTAAACTGATTTCTGTAACCTTCCCTTTTTTTTTGCCAGTACCACCTTTTGTGTGTCCACTTGCCTGAGCCCTTATTCTCAACTGCACTTTCACCATTGTGTTTCAGCAGAGAACATGGCGAGTTCTTTAGATCTGTCTAGGGCAGACACACTGGCAGATATCTGAGTCATTGTGGATTAATTTCCTCGTTTGAATGAGGCCTGAAATGATCTGAGAAATCTGAGAATATTTGATTCCATGTGCTTTTTTTCCTGCCTAGAGGTTCTTAACACGTATCTGCTTTGTGCCACATGGAACGAAAGAAACCAGATTGGGGTCGCTTGAACCGTGTTGTGTAAAAGCTACCTTTGTGTACAACACAACAGTCCAGCAGAGACTGGTCAGCAGCAGGGTTTTTGTGGTGTAGAGACTGGGATTTGATAGCAGACAGGTGTGCTGATTACTGATAATGAGCAAGCTGGACAGGAATGTTAGACAGAGAGCAGGAGGGAGAAGAAAGAGAAGAACAAATACCCACCAACCACATACCACTTACACAAAAATGACTAAAAAAAACATCAAACACATTCACACAGGCAAACAGGTGTCACCATTGATGGGTCATTACACTTAGTTAATGAGCACATATTTGGTCATAAATCAAATGGAGATTTCAAGCTAATATTTCTGAATAAGAGGAAACTTTGACATCCTGTTGAAAGTAGATGAAAGGTCAGGGGTTGTGGAGATTCATTCTCTAGTCAACCGGAATATTTGTGCTAAATATTATATCAATGCATCCAAAAGTTGAGATTTTTAAAAGAGGTGATTGACCAACCAACAGACCGATGCCAGACTGTGTAAAAAATGGGACTGTCAGACTCCTGCAGACCTCTGCACCCTCAGCTGATGCCTCACCTCTTGAAGGGCCCAGTTCTTTCTGCAATGACACCAAACACTGGTATGAGACTTAAGAAGTGTGTCATCATTCATTGTGGGAGAAATTTGCAGAAATACTGAGCAACATACATTACCCATCTCCTGTTATCATGTGACCAATCCCTCATGCTGAGGTCACATGATGGCACTGAAGCCAACCTCAGCTGCTTAATGACGACGTAGCAAATTGTGGCTTGTAGCTATAACTTAAGTTTAGATCATTTTAGTTACATGCACTATTTTACTCAGTACTTAAGTTATACATACTACTTACTCAGTACTTCACTGAGTACTTACATAAGGAGGACTGAATGTCTTTTAAAAAACATGTTAACATGCAGGCAGTTTGTTGGCATATAAAAAGTTCACAGTTCCTGTTCATTTTCCATTGAACATATTCAATGTCTTTCACTCTCTCTTTCCAGCTCTTTTGACATTTCACAAAAATGCTGGAAAGAAATGGTAATAATGTCATAACTTTTACATAATATGAAGTTACCAGCCAAAACATATTATCTCCTGTAGCGAACCAAAAATCTTGTGTAAACTCTGCCTGATGCATCTGTTTTTCCTTATTAGAATGGCTCTGTTTCAAATGTATCATCAACACAATGATACTGCAAGCATATTGTCAAACAAAAGGTTATTTCAAGCACATTTCACAGTCCCTGACATGCAAATACTCCCCTTGTATGCTCTGCTCCCTACTTGTATTCCCAGGCCTCAGTAATATTTCATTTCTTTCATTAACATGCTGTTAAACATGTTTGTGAGCATTCAGAACAAAGGGCAAATTGAGTTTATGTGGGTCTGTCTCATTGCTGCATGTCAAATGAGTGTGCATTCTTGGCATGGGGTTGTCGTGCCTGTAGAGGGCATTTAACTGCTCCAACTCCACCCCCTCATCAACTTTGTGACTAGTATAAGCCCCAATAATGAGGTCAAACTAGCAGTGTACTCTGGCAGCTCTGGACACACTAACAAGCCCTCTTTTATTCCATTGTTCTCTATATCTCTGAACAGACTGTACTGGACTCTGATGTTGTTTGCCTTGTAACCGTGTTTGCTTCTGCGGAGCAGATATTTCAGATTCCTCCCTGCCATTAACTTTAATTTCACTTGCACTTACCAGTATTGATTGTCAGTAGCATTGTCTTTTGCTTCAGTAGGTGAGAAAGATGCAGTGACCTCCAGTATAACATGCCTGCCGAAAATTACAGAGTTGTCAATAATTCTTCATAATCTATAGCTATTGCAATCTATAGCTTGGATTTTAATTACAGTGGATTCTTAAAATAGCTAAATGAAATGGTATTCGAGGCCAACAAGGTACTCTAATTGGTATAATTTTAGATGTAAGAAAAGCTTTGATTGTACGGTTCATTGCGATGGATTTGAACTTTGTCCTCCTCGCTGTGGTGAAGGCCAACTGAGAGTTCTTTATGTGTTTTCCAAAAGGAGAAAAGCTCCTTTTTCAGAGTTTAGTTTCCCACAGCATCATACACCATTCTTTCACCAGGGGGCTGCTACACCCCTGAGAGGAGCTTTTGGAGGTGAGCAGTGTAGTGTGACCCTGAGCAAACACACTCACCCAGGTGAACTTTGCCTCACTTTGATTCATACCATGGAAGTGAGATCTTTGCAGGAACCACAGTAAAACGGCTTTATGTATTTTAAAGCATAAAAATTATGTTAAATGTGTAGTAGTAGTAAACTAAAATAAGAGTTCTAGATTGAGACTTTAAATTGTGAGTTTATTGTGTATGTATGTGTGTGTGTTTTTATTGCAGTTAACTACCAGTTTTCTAATTCAAAGATCAATGCGAGGGACAGGACTGCACCTCATTCCTCAAAGGAATTAATGATAAAACAATCTGACCTTTAAAAAAAGGCTGTGCAAGCAGCTTAATGCAACCCATGTTCAAGCTTATTGTTTATTGATAAAGACCTCTGATGGCTACAGTATATATTTGGGTGGAGCAAAGGAGGAAGTCAGAGGACATAGTATAAAGAGCGACTAACTCTGGGTATTAAGAAGATGGGCTAGATGAGTGGCAGGGATCAACCATGAGAACAGCCCAGTTGCTAAGCAAGCCACTGGCTTCCCTGATTGGGTGAATGGTAAACAGACTTCAAACACATCATTATTTTTGTAGCTGATGGTAACTAAGGAGCAAGTCAATTTTTACTTCTTTACTTTACATCTGATGAGACTTGTATGTGCACAGAACTGAACAGGGATGTATGAGAAAATGGCAGTAGGTAAAGATGCTAATGAGCCAAAGTTCAAGCAAACATGTTAATTATCCTGGACACAGGAGCTCAGTGGAGTGATGTTAGAAGATGTAGTGCACAGTAGCTGCAAGTAAGAGAGTAAGGCGGACAAAACACAGTTGTTTTTCAAAGGCATGTCAAATTTAAGAAAAATGTTTCTGAAATGTCATAAGAGAGGCCCAACAGCATCATGCCTGCTAACATGGCCATTAGTGTTATTTTTTGTTATTCACCACCAATAAGCAAACAATTTATATGGAGGCACGTAAAAATTGAATTCAGGCCAAGTAGACTGACTGTTTAGGGAATCATTTGCAAATGACCCTTTGCTGTCATTGAGGTTTGAACATGCATTGGTTTTAGCTGTGAAACAAGTTAAAATAGTTGTTGCAGAAATGTAAAAAGTTTGAAATAACATCTGTTTGTGCAGCCTCGAAGCCAGCAAAAGACAGCATACAGCATCAGTTTCAAAGAAATAATATTTTTTTCAGTCTCAGAGATCAGAGCAACAGACTAATTAGCCCATCAATCAGCTGTGAATCCACCATCGATTAAATGTTTCCATGGTGATGGTAACCGCTGAGAAAAGTTCACTTAAAGGTGTATTGGATTTCGTAACATCTAGCAGTAAAGCTGCAGACTGCAACTAAATATCCCTTCCAAGCAAGCAAGAGAGGTCACAGTGGCAGTGAAAAACATAAAAAAGAGTCTCTTTGGACCCAGTGTTTCGTTTGTCTGCTCTACTGTTGGAATATAATGCTGCAAAATGGGGAACTCCATGGAAGAGCATCTGTTATGGAGATCTAAAAGGCTCATTATAAGGTAATTATAATGCAACCATCACAGTCATCCTTACTTTCAGGAAATTACTCACCAATGAAAACATACTTACGAGTATCGTATTCCATTTCTGGCACATTCTTCAAACAGAGACCCTTCAATAAATACACCAACTTACAGTACAATACAACTTCAACACAGATTAAGCTCTCTCAAACTGGCTTATTACTCAAAGACAGTATTACTTAATATTTATATTGCTATAGTGAAGGGACTCTGCTGAACATATCGCTTTGAAATGTCAGGTTTTAACAAAACAGACCCAAAAGCAAAACACAAAACACCACAGGGAAGGGAACAAAAAGTGAGCTTTAATGATAAAAGCAGACTTGTGAACAAAAAGCACAGTAGCAACAAAAGGCGATTTAATTAAGGATATACAAGAACTGAAATGAACACATAGCAGGATAACGCTGGGAAAACAGGCAGAATAGATAAAAGAACAGGAGCTGAGGACTGACGGGACTGAGGAAGACACACAAGGAAGAGAAATCAAGCAAGACACAGACAGGTGAAACTCACAAGTTATCAAAAAGAATGGGAAAGCAATGAATGCAAGTGGAAACAATAAAAACTTGAGAGAAAAATCACCAAAACAAAACAGGAAATAACTGAGCTTACAGTGCAAACCATGGCAAAATATGAATAAATGGTAAAAAATGTAGAAAATGGAGCAGTTGAGTAAAAGTAAGTGTAAAAGTCTCAGGCTGGTCTCTGTTAACATAAAGTCCAAAGGGAAAATGGATGGTACCCCTGTCACTCTGAAGCTAACAGTGCTAAATGTGTATGCTTGTTTACTAAGATAGTTGTTTTAAAGAGCAAATCAGATCATATTTATTCAATAACATGCTGACAAATAATACAAATGAATGCTTTTGGGTTGAAATTTTTTCAACTGAAGGTGTTCTGTTAAAGCACGGGACAATCCAGGAAGTATATGCCAGACACACAGCACATTAGCAGCATGCAAAATTTCGACAGCATTTAAACAGAGTAAAATCATCTCTCACTAAAAAATGATAACTTTGTCTGATCAGGCCCTTAGAAAACAAAAATGGATATTTCTTAAAATGCCAAACTACTGTATTTCCTTGAATGCATATCTGTCTCTGTATTTTAACCTGCTCACAGAAGAAAACAGACAGAGTTGAAAGACCAATAGCATAACAGTGTGTGTCAGGGTTGACCTATTCCAGAATGGATGAGATCACAGCCAATGCAATTTAATTCCAGACTGACCCCATAAATTTCCTCTACGTATTAAATCCTTGCTATTTGTAAGAACATGCTTTCAGTGGCCTCTGGAAACAGGCTTGGCTAGAGGAAGAGCTGAACTATTAAAACTGTTCCAGTTAACTTGTCATTCAGGCCCAACAGAGTGAAATTAATTGACTTGTTTCCATGGTAAATCAGTGTTTTCTTCAGGGTCATGTGACACTGTGCAATAAAACTGTATGGCTGAGCCAATTTATGTCACAATATATCAAATATTTTGCAAAGACGGAAAATACGCTCCAATGTAATTGGCAAGACTATTTTCAATTTGGATGTTTTTTAAGTAGGCTATTTATTATAAAGACACGTATCAGTGCTCATATGTTTTTCGATGTGGACACACAGTATGCATGTTCATTTGGTTTCATTTTAAGCTGTCATAATGATCTGTTTACATTCTGACCATGTTGTGACTTTAAAAAGACTGCAGTTCTCACAACAATGTCAGGAAAAACACCATGTGGCCTCACCAGGTGACATGGTTTTGTCATACAGTCTTGCGTTAGTGAAAGTAAAAAATGAAAAACAGGTGTAAAAATCATGTTTTATTGAATCAAGGAAACAGTATGTCAAAGAAACCTTTTTTTTTTTTTTTTACTAGGTTCTGTTTTTCTAAGATTACCGAGACCTGTGATGAGGCCAACCAATGAGATATTCACATCTGCAAGTGATTATTGTGAAGTAACAACAAATTATACGAGACGGTTTGGCTGCATGCCAGTGTGAATGATATAACGCACAGTGATTTTCAAAAAGTTCATGGTTCGTGGATAATCATAGAGTTTTGAGCGGTGATTATGGCAGAAAACACAGCCATACCTTTCAACAGTTAATACATTTTACTATAAAGTGCATATGCAAAAATACAGCAGGATGGTTAAAAATGATAAATTTAGCCTTTTTCAGAAGTTAAAGGGAAGAGCGAGCTGTTTTATATGATGCAGCTGGATATACTTTCTGCCTGATCTAATGCAAATGGCTGTATGGCATTAATTAACTGTGCCATGTCTGCATCATACTCAACCTTTTCAGGCTCTGTGACCCTGCAGACATGCCATGGTGAATCAATATCTATCTAACTGTGCCTCTTATTCCTCCCCAGCAAAAGCAAAGTCACATGGAAAAATGAACAATGTTTGGGAGAGCATGTGCCTTTGCTGTTCAAAGGAAGAATAATGACAAACATAAATAATGCAACAGCTCAGCAGGCTGTGCAGATTAGAGAAGGAGCTGAAAACAATCTGCTTGTTGCTTACGAGTCACACTTGTGTTGATGGAAAGCTTTGCACGCAAGAAAGATGTGACAAGAGAAAACATGAAGGAAAACGGGGAAAACAAGATGAGTACAGGAAAAAAGGGAAGAAACACAAGTGAGAGATGATGAAAAGCAGTTTCTGTGTTTTACTGTTATTTCTGTATTTGTGAGGACCAAACCTGAGATTACAGAAGTCCTCAGAAGTGAGACATTTGGTTATGGTGCTGATGGTTATAGTTGCAGTGTGAAGGTTAGACAGTCCTGTGATAGAAAATGCCTTACAAAACGCACTGTGACCCTTCAAGTGGGTATGTATCAGACTGACTTGCAGTTTTTGTTATTCAGTCTGACAGTCCCCTTTTATCTGAGCCACTGTCTGTCAGGGACGGGTTGTCATCTGGCTCTGACCAAATCAGAAGCACATTTCCCCCCTGCTGACTCTACTTTCAGATGTTGCAATGCCAGCATGCCAGAAGCAGTCAACTTGGAGCTAGACTAACCACATTTTTTATATTAAATAGACCACATGTTTATGTGTACACACCTGCTTTGTTTAATTATTTCATTTTTTGCCCTGTGTTGCACAAGAGTGAATAAGTAATCTTGTACTTTGTAGAAACTGTGTGCATTGTGACAAACCTACAGAGAATTATGACAGAAGTCTTTTAGCATCTTTCAGCTTATTGTTTTGGTTGCATGGCCTGCAGCTTTACTGTTTTAAATACATTTTGCAGCTCTCGTTAACCCCTTTTCAATTATGAGCATAATAGTTTTGATAAATATATATACTTCATATCCAGCACAAAGTGAAAGAAAATTAGCCAACTATCTAATCAACAGGTGACCAAGTAGCAGCTAAACAGTCCAAAAAATCCACCATCAAGTCACTTAAAGTGCACCTGAAAAGACAAGTTAATGAACTTTAGTGGCAACTAGATAAGTAAATATTGAACTGTCTCTGAACATTTATGCCAGTATATGTCAGTATGGCTTGTCTCATTGTTTAATTGTAAGTGAGAAAAACTGTGTTTTCTTTGAACTTATCTGGTATTTCTTGACCATATTTTTTAGTTAATTATCAGCCTTCATATATG
>JAPZDY010000013.1:19015266-19027669 GCA_029783645.1 Ctenochaetus hawaiiensis | reverse complement strand
TGCGTAACTTGCGTAAATTACGTGAGATTCGTGCTGGTTGGAATCGATAAGAGAATCGCTAGATAAACTGCCAAACGCTTCCATGGAATTGAAACAACACACAGAACCGGTTCTCTACAGGAACCGGTTCTCGATTCCCAACCCTACATATAACCTTGACAACAAAAACACATGAAATGCAAAACACCAAACTATAAAAGAGTTCAGTAACTCAAAAGTCCATCAGGAGAGACCTCATGAATGAGAAGAGAGACATCCAAATCTGTTTTTCCAAGTTTCATATTTTATTTTTTGAAATGTGTTCATCTATCAGAACTGAATAGGTTTTTTGCAGTCCATGTGAGCTTTTACGGGTTTAATAATACGGATCATACAGGCTTAACTTCAGTAATCAATATAGATACTGTAGCTCTGGCATCCAGAACTCATTTTCCAGGGGAGTTGGTAGCTAATGTCATCAGTTTTTTTTCTATTAAACTGCCTCACATTGCACAGGTATTAGAGATACCTTTAAGTCCTCTTAAGAACCCTGCAACAGGATGTTTGCTTGTAAAGGAGGGGTTTACCACAATATTGCATCATAAAAATGTAACCTGAATGCCATATACTGGTGGGAAGTATATGATCATGTGTGATACACCCATTATAAAAGTCAGATCAGATCTTTTTTTTTTTATTTATCGTGCGACAGCAACAGAATGGATAAACAGTGTATTTATTCACTCAAGAGAGTAGTTTTAACTCTCACCGGCAGGTTGTAGTATTTGCCGTTCACATTTACTGAGAAACCAATGAACAGCACTGTAACTGCTGACACTTGCAGATCAGACTGTGAGGTAAGCCCCTTCACAGCAGAACTGAACACCCACTTCATGTGACGCTTTTAGAAAGAGGAAGAGTGGGCCTGAGCGACAGATAGAGGAGAAACACATCACACATTTCAGCCACTTGAGTTTCCCTGATGCAAAATCAGTAGTAGATACAGCCAGTGACTAAACACTAACATTCAAAATTAATGAAGAAAAAGAAGAAGGCTTCACTAAAAAATTGATTCATGCTTTGTTTGTGCAATCTGCTTGTTAGCTGGGGAATCCAGGCAGAGCCACATGAAGCAGCTTCCAATGAACTGCTGCCTGGGGGGGGGTTTCTACTTGTTTTTGTCCTTTCCTGTTGACATAGAAAGTTTTTTCTGCTTCATGTGGGGTATTTACTGTTCACCTTTTACCATCATGTTAGGTTTCCAAAGCCCTGTAAACAACTAAACACAGATAAGATGTTTGATACTTAAAGTAAAAATAATAACAGAACAATGTAAAAATACTCCATTGCAACTAAAATCCTCTTAAGTAAAAGCACAAAAGTATTTTCATGAAAAAGTATCTATAATAAGACAAACAAGGGAAGGCCAACTTTGTGCATTCTGATTTGCCAGTCTTACACAATAAATATTTATTCACAGTGAACTAAATTCTAATGTTTCACCATTCAAAACTTCATTTTGTAAAGACATTTCTGTCTTAAAAAATCTTGCACAGCAAGAATACTTTAACCCAGTTTAGGGTAGGAAATTATGATGACAAGGAGGGTCCATGTTTTGTAAATTCAGCCTAATTTTAGCAAGTTTAGGAATTTTGAAGAGGTATTTTCAATTCTAGGTTCTAACATATTTAAGAGTTATATTTATTTTCATTTTCTAGTTAGCAACTGATGGAGTGTTTCTTCTACTAAAACATGTGAATCCAAGTAGGTTTATTATTTACTTTAGTGAAAAGCAAAAAAGTATTTATCCAGGAGACTCTTGTGATTCTGTCTTTAGCAGTTTGGTTGTTATTAAAAGTGAAATTCCAAGTGGATAAGAGCAGTGTGGAAATGTTCGGGAACAAGTCTCTCCTTCAACCTTGCAAATATATTTTAACAGAATACACAAAACAGGATCATTATTTGTTGTGAGTACTTAAGAAGAAACTGGAATTACTTTTATATGTCTTCTTAAAAAAATGCACACTGTCTTTTGTTTTGAAAAATGAAGATGAATTTAAAACTTAATAAATCCATGAAAAGTTCAGACTTAAATATGATTTTATTCACACCACAGACTTCATAATGTTAGGGTTACATGTTTATTTCTTCTGTGTATATCAACACTGCCGTGACAGAATTCTTCCTGTCAGGAAACTGAGTATGTAAAAAGAAAGTAATCAACAGACTGAATGTGAAACACACTGACGTCATAAAGTTACACAGAAATAAATCTTGATCAGAAGCAGAAAATGAATAATCTGTTTGGATTACTGATTACTTGAAGTGGTAGTGGAATATCAGACAGCATGGTATTTTCATTTTACTGCAATTATTGCATACTGACTGACACATTTTCAAACTTTAGGAAATTTCTAAGCTCAAAACTTCAGAAAAGAACAATAACACAGTTGTTTTTAGTTTAAAGCACAGCAGGCCTCATCTTACAAGATGTACAAAACACAGATATCACATGCGTCCCACAGAAGCATAATTTACACAGCATCATGATGCTATTTACATTCCACAGGAATTAACAAGAAGAAGTCCATCAAGAACTACATACACATGTTTGCGTAGTGCACACATACTTTAACAGATAGTTAATACATTTTCAGAGATAAAATAACTTATTCTTTAGGAGGATTGGATTATGAGAAAGAACAGGATGTATTTGATTATTTTGTTGAATACCACACTGAATTATGGCAAATTACAAGATCCCCGGCAGGAGCTCAGGGAAATTATACCAGTTTGCCACAGTTAATGCTCACTGATTCAAAATGCGTCCAAACCAACCACTGTCCAGCAGTGTTGTTCAGTAACATCCATCCATTTCAGCGTTAAGGTTGGGCTAATTCCATTGATTACAACTTGAGTTTTGTAAACAACTGCAGTTCATCAGTGAGTTTGTTGTCTGTATCTGTCTACTTGTCTGAACTACAACTGAGCCGTTTTTTTGAAACCTGTAGAAGAAGGAAGCAATATGTTGGCTTCAACTTGAGCTCAGCCACAAAACTGGTGATCTGCGGTTCAGTGCTAGCCATATTCTGAAGAGGGGGGGCCTGTCACCAGTTTGCAGTGACCTGACAAAGCCCCCAAGTCGATGTACAGTGAACCCTTCCTTCGAATGTGGCCAGAGTCCTCTGAGTACAGAATAGATTCTGCAGAGAAGAGAAAGGGGGACTTGTTTAAATATTATAAAATCATTTTAATAGTTTTAGAACCCAGCAGATCTAAAACCAAGGTTCTTACCCTGTGTGGTGTCGTGGTGTTGGCTCTGCTGCTGCTGCTGCACCATGATGTGTGTGACCTCCTCCATGGCTGAGTCAAGGCTCCAGCAGCGCGGCTGGTCCTCCCTTGGCGGGTTGATGGCTGAGTCCTTAAGCAGCTCGGACGCCGAGCTCCGCAGAGCAGGATTCCTCTCCAGGGCTCGCTCCAGGAAGGAGCGCATGGCCAGGCTGCAGTCCTCTGCTATGTCCTCCAGAGGGGGGGCCTGTTTGTGGATCTGTTGGGAGAGAGAAAAGGGCAAAATTGAAATAACTTCGGCATGAGAGAAAAAGACACAGAGGTTACAAAGACAGTCAAGGCCTCAAATAACTAAAAGCAACAGGCTACCTAGTACCCCTCCAGCAGCTGTGACCCACTTTTTGAGTAATGCCAATGTTGCTAATTTCGCTCCATTAGCACTCTGAGACACAGTGTAATCAGTTTTATTGGGCTTTTGTAAACTTTAACTTGACTTGAGCATCATTGTGGGGCCTGTCAAACCAGTTTGATTGATGTTAAAAGGGAGAAGCGACATTATCATGAAACATGACTTCTCCATGACGGCAGTTTCACGAGGAAGTGAGTAATTGCTTAGATAAAAAGAGCTGATAATCACTGCAAAAACAGAAACACGACTTCTTGAAAGCAGCAAAGAACCCATGTCATGGAAAATTAAAAAAAAGACAGAAGTAGAGGCTGACAGGGAACACACTGCAATCAGTCACGTGAAAGGTCCTTTGTGTTTGTTTAAGTGGCATTTAACGGTGAGGTTGCGGGTTGCAACCAGCTGTTTCCCCCTTGCCTCACTGTTCCCCTTAAGGCATGTTGAAAGACCCAAAAACTTCTGAAAATAAAGAAGGGCCCTCTCTCGAGCCAGTGTTTAGTTTGTTTTTTTTAAGGCCACTGGAGAGAAACATTGAGGAACATGTCAGCGTAACATGACAGACTGTCTGTTTACATAAAGGGCTCATTCTAAAATACAGAACACTCACAAAGTCTCCTTTTAAGGTGATTATACAAAAGCACACTTGTAAAAATGATGGTCGTGTCTGCCATATTCTGCCAAAAGATCCCCTTTAACATGACACACTGGATTTTTAAGCATTTTTATGTCATGATAATCGAGGTTGTGGAGGACCTGAACAGGCTCATGGTTCTTTTTAAATGCAGCAAGATACAAGCTGCTATAACACAAACCTGGAGTTTTTGAACTGTAACTGGTTCAGCATTTCCAAAAGTCTCTGTTTAAGAGGCTTTAAAATACTTTAAAAGGCTTTACAAACTGATGCCAGAGTGGCTCAGAAAAAAGGAAGCACTTACGATGTAAAGGTAGGATGGGTAGGCAGTGCGTGGGTATCTCCTGACCCATGGAGGGCTGCCAGTCTGCATGTGAATGATGGTGGTGCCCAGACTGTAGATGTCTGCCTTGGTGTTATGTCCACGACAAAGCACCAGCTCTGGACTCATGTACATCTAGATGGAAGAAGAGTTCCATAATGCAAATTAGATGCAATGCAGAGAATAATGACAGGACAAGGTGTGGCAGAGGTCTCTCTTTTTTAAATTCAACTAATGTATCAATGCTTATTATTAAATAGCACAATCTCTTGCAGTTAAAGGGTTTTTTCTGTTTAAACAAACATGATAACCTTTAGCCCTACACCATGTGTGTCAAGGTAATGGCAATGCAGAAGTGGGATGGCCTTCACAGTGCAAAATAAGTAAACACAGAAGCAGAATTTATCTCTTTCTCTGCTGGAAATTCCAAGCTGCTGTCCCATGCTAATGTAAGCCTGAGCAGCCTGGTGTATTCACTTGTTCTGTCGCTCTTTTTACTGCTGGGTGTCTGCCCTGGGACTTTCCATAAGCCAAGCCATGAGAGGCCCAGGGTGCATGTTCTAAGACTACGCAGACTGACACACAAATTGGTTTAACATGGGAAAGCTAGGGACACACACACGATGGGAGAAAAGGCTTGTGAGAAATCTCTTTGATTAATCCAAAAATTTCCCAAGTTCTAATTACATCTGCACTGAAAACCCTCCGCATAAGCAAATTATTCCCAGCATCATTGAGGTCAATGAGTGTACTGACTGCTCTGCTGCACTGCTTGCCAATCACTGACTTTTAATAACCATTTAGGAAACAACAGACAACTGCTGACAAGTCTTAAGACTGATTTCTTTCAGTCCCTGGGGAAGTCTGGCCTGAGTCATGAGTCAAGAAGAGCTCTGCCTTTTTTAGAAAACACACACTCTAGGTCAGAGATAGAAGCAAATACTGCTTGGACAACACAAATCATTAAAAAAAAACAGAAGGCATGCTGGGTTAATGACAGACAGAACCATCAGCCTTTTTTCTTACCTCTGTTCCTCTTAGGTCTCTTGGGATGTACATGTCCTCTGTCATCTGCACTGTGAGGCCAAAGTCCACCAGCACAGCCTTGTCTGACATCAGGACAATGTTACTGGCTAAAGAGAACAAAGAGAATAACAATTATGTTTCATAGATATCAGAGTTTACAGTATTCCAGTGTTTATGCATTGCTATGCAGGCATTGATTTTAGCAAGACATAGGCCACTGAAGCCTCCCACGAAGAGCTCGAGCATGTCTCGTGCTTTTGGCACAGGGATTTTGCAGATAATTTGAAGGTATGCCCTTTTGTGAAAAGTCTCATCCTTGCACTTAAAAACCACAATAAGGTTTAATTACATGTTGTAATCGCAGACAGGAAAAGCTAACAATCACAGTAACAGAGGGTCAGACTAGCCATTGTTGTGAGTCGCCTGCATGTATAGACCCTACATTTAACCCCGAAAGAAAGAGCATGAGAGGAAGTCTGGAATTTCCACACAGCGAACAGCCTTTAGGCCACGAGGCTGACAGACGGCTCTGGAGAATGCTTTGATCTCGGAGTTTAGCGCCACTTAGGTCCAACCAACTTTAAACTACCTGACATTAAACTGCAGCTGAGCCCCACCCGCTCTAACTGGAATCTTTTCTTGTTATCTAGGTCATTAGCTACCACATTTTTTGTCAGACTCATTTGGCAACCTCTAAGTTCTTCCTGAAAACAAGCTGCTGTATGTGAGATTGTCTGTGATATGTTTGAGTTGTGGCTGTCTGGTCTGATTCATCTATTTCCTGCCTGGCACCTAAGTCTTTCTAGAGTTATTGCACACACTGTAACTGTGTGTGTGTGCCTGTGGCTAGACTTTGACGTAAAGAAGGTTCAGTCTTCCAATAAATCAGGCCCATTCGTTTCATACATCCATCATTGACAGTAATTATGGAAAAAAATGCTATTTTTAAAGTTGCTCTTACGTTTGATGTCATGGTGGATGACCTTGTGTGAGTGCAGGTACTCCAGGCCGCGCAGGACTTGCTTCGTCACCCAGATGATCTCAAACTCCCTCATGGGCCCGCAGCTCTCCAGCTTCTCAAGGACGGATCCTCCCTCTCCGGCCTCCATGAACAGGTGGACATTCTGTTCATACAGCAGGGCGCCGTACAGCTCAGCTATGTTCTCATGTCGAAACCGGGCCTGGAATTCCACGTCGGCTGCTTTAAAGTTCTCCACAGGGATCTATGAGAACGGGGATGAGATGTAAATAAATGCGTCATGAAAAGTCAATACCATTGTTCTATTTAAAGCACCCAAGCTAACAAGACAGATAGTTCTATCTACTCACTTTCACAACACTTTTGGCTAAAAAAAAAAAGCAAATTAGATATTTTCCCAAAAGCACATTGTGTTACCTGATGGACTTCATTCTGGACAATAATTACTTGGTCACACTGCTCATGCTACCCTGCTGACATGCAGGAAATCAATTGTAACTCAGATACCAAACATGAAAACTAGTTCCAGTAAGCCCTCTGTGTGTTTTGCTAACAGTGTGTACTATACACTGTGTCAACATAGCATCCTGATGAAAACACCAGACTAGGTAGGAAACTCCTTCGTCATTTGTCAATTTGTTTTTCCAACGTTGGAAAGAGTAAACACGCTCTTCATCTCCCACAGGGGAAGAGTGTCTTAAAAACAAGAACAGAATGTGTTGTAAAACGTGTTCCTAGAACACGTTTTACAACAACATGCCAATAAATTGTGTTTACACTGAATTAACATGATCACAAACAGCCAGAGGACCTGTGGGAAGTTACTGTTAAATTTCCATTCTTGCAATGCTCGAGGCCTATTTTGAAAGTTTGACCTGGTTCTTCATTTCAAAGAACTGTCCCTGTTCTCTTTTACTTTGAGGCAAAACATAGCAAAGTCATCTTGAACTTAAGATTCATTTGTACAGCCACAGGTGTAGCTGCCTTAAGGACAAACAGTACTTGGCAGGTGAAGTGTTTTGGCACTTAGGCCAAGACTTTCGAGAAGTAAACACAGGCAGGCTTCCAGACATCTTCCAAAAAAACTCACCAGTTTGCATGCCATTCTCTTCCTGGTGGTGGTGTCTTGAGCTAAGTGGACTTTCCCAAATGAGCCCTTAGGCACGAGGCCAGGGCCGGGGATCTTGTAGGTCAATTTCCATGGAAACAGGAGCACGTCCAAGTTGACCTGGTACCGGCCATTTTTTACAGCCATGAACTTCTGCAAAAAAGAAAAGTTAGTTTTAACTTTTTAAAGAAAATATTTCTAATAATGATATTGAGTTTTTCTAGAGCCTTAAAATGAGAACACAATTTAAGGCCCTTTTTGTGCACACAAACACTCAGTCTTGTTAAAAACTCCTGGAAACTCCTCTCACCTTGTTTAGCAGGACTCCCATCTCCTCATCCAGATGCTGCAGGGCTGGTGTCTGCATGTTAGAGAGCAGGTTGACAAAGGACAGGAGGTCTGTCACTGTTCCATATCGAACACCACCACCTCCGCTGCCATAGTCCTTCTGCTCACTCTCAGAAACCTCCAGGTCTCCTGCCTCCTCGTTTTCATCCATGTCCTCATGAGAGAGACCTTCCTCTTCAAAGGATGAGCTCACCTCCTCTTCCTCCACTTCTTCAAGCTGATACAGAGTCTCTGCAGCGTTGATGATGTCTTCTATGTTCATATGAGCCAACAGCAGTTCTACTCCATTATCATATTTGTAATCCATCTTGAGGCTTGACATGTGTTCTCCCTCTGAAATGAAAATGTTAAGACTGTCAGCTTAGGGACATTTTGTGTTCAGTTGAGACTGCACGAGGTCCTGTCAGTGATCATTCAGCGAATGAATGTAAATGTTCATCTTGCACGCCGAATACACAGTGAGACTTCACTGAAGCGGAGAGGCTTTGATACAGCTGGCCGGACACACAGCTGGGAGGAGCTTAAAAGACTGTTTTCCAGGCAAATGAAGGGAGTTTCGTATGAAAGCCGGGAAGCCCCAAGGAAAGCTTGGACACTATTTTTCATATCTAAAACACCATCGGTAAAGTTACCGAGCTCTTGCTCATCCCCATCACCGAACATAGCATTTTAATTTCATTATACAACCTGCTGTATAATGACTAGAAAACTTCCTTGTATAACTTCAAAATATATTTTTTTCCAAAATATTCCATGCTCACCCATGGAAAATTTGAATAAAAAAGACACTTTGGAAAATTTAGAATTATTGCTTCTTGAAAAAACTAATTGACAACAAGTCTCCAAAATATTTAAAAGCTGTTTTCATTCCGCCAGATTAAATAGTTTATCGTTTATTTATTTATGTAAGTTGAGATATATACAAAAAAGCATCTCGTACTTACCGTAGTCTTTGAGTTACAGGCTTATCAAGGCCGTCCTCCCACCATTGTGTCTCCTTGGTCCGACGCCGGCTGACTGACTGTCTGAAAGTGGTCGCACTGTGTTTAGAAGGAAGTAAACAGAGGAAGTGCAGTCGCTGGGCGCGTGGGTGTGTGTGGGCTACGTGTCAGGTGCCAGCGCTTTACTCTCTGTAGGTTTCGTTTTCCCTTTCTTCCGATTTCTCAGACGAAAAACAAATCTCATGTGGCTTGATTGTTAAAACACAGGAAATCACCCTCCACAGATAAGTTTCGTGTTTCTCTGTGGGAAAATGTTTTCTGCTGCTTTTTGTAAAAATAAATGTAACATAAGTCAAAATAGAAATACAACATATAAAATCATTAGACGTAAAGTAAGTCAAAATAGAAAAGGGGAAATAGAAGTAAGTCATGGCTGCAACTAGCCGCTACGGACTCAACAAAAGTACACACAGGTTTTTATCACTCATAGTGTCTATAAGCGATTGACTACAAATCTGTAAAGTTTGATACCTGCCGGCTGCCGTATAGATGGACACGCGCATGCGCTTTTCCGCTTCTCTCTGAGCAGCAATGGCGTCCTCCTTTACAGTGTGCGGGTTACATATGAGGGGAAGGGGCAGCCTACTGAGGTGCCTACAGAAGGTCGATAAATTTCTTCACAGAAATATTGGGACTAATGTTGTAGCTGCACAAAGTGAAGCACTTCGGAAAGACGAAACTGGTTAGTATATCAGTCTGTCTAAGAAAACGTAGTCTAATTACTAGCCCTCATACTAGCCGTCTCTTGTCCCAAACCTCATATAGACACTATTATGATTTGGGAACCCTTGACTGTGGTTAAAAATGCGTAATTCTTTTCATAGAAAATGAAAAACTTGAGAAATATGATAGTTTCGGTAAAATTCGGCATTTGTTATTCACTACAGAGTCATAACGTTAGTAAAATCTTCTTCAAATTTGGTCCTGCGTGTCATTTAGGATCACCTTTGATTTGTTTTATTAGACACTACTTTGTTGAAATGCATGCCGAATTAAAGAGCTGCTTCTAAGAGTTAACAAAAAACCTGCTAAGTAATAGTGAACATGAGAGTGTGATGTGTGACATAGGATTTGCTTAACAGTGTTACAGTCTGTAAAATTGTTTTGTATTAATTTTTTGTATGAAATTTGGCATTAAGTTCGTGAGCTATCGAAGACCACGCTTGAAAAAATGTGTGTTTTAGTCCACTTTGCTACAGGTGATGTTGCAAAGTTTGTCTGACTACTGCGTTCCTCAAAACAAAGTTATGTAATTGATTGAATGTTGTGCTTCTTTGTTGACAGATGGAAAGGATCAGCGCAAATCTTTGCATGCTCTCCAGGCGGAGAGACAAGCACAAGCAGAGAGATCTGTTCTCATCAGTTGCAACTCCAAAACAAATGAGAAAAAGTTCCTCAATTATTTATCAAGACATGGAGACGTCAATAAATATTTCTTTTATGAAAGCTATGTACGTGAGCTACCAAGCTGCTGTTGTAAATTAGGGTTGCTCTCAAGTATACTATAAAGCGCATACAAGACAACTTTACTGTTGTGCAGCGGCTCTCTTAGATGATGACATTGTGTGTGTATGGGTGTTATTTTCCAGGGAATGTATGCAGTAGTGGAATTTGCCAAGCAGGAAAGTGTTGCATCGTTACTTGAAGAGGTAGCCATTCCCAGTGCCAACCACGAAGCTTTTGTCCCTTTTAAATCGAGACTTCTGTCAATGAAGAAGCTTGGCTCAGGGGAATCACCAAATCAGCAGTCAGGCCAACAGTGCCAGCCACAAACCACTATTCCCATTAATCAGCTCATACAGAGACTGTCCAGAGAGGAAAGTGTAAGTTCTCACACCAAAATATGGTTAGGTTACTGAAGGACAAATCCAATGGCTTGGGTACAGTTTGAAATACTTTACTCAACTTTAAAGAGTTGTATTAACCATGGCCATTCTTCTCTTTTTCCTTCAGATAGACCAACAGATCATCTCCCTAACAGAAGCCTATCAGCTAACAGAGGAAAACAGTAGACTGCGTTTCCTGGTCTGCTCTCTGCTGAAGGACATTGCTACTGCTTATTTCCCAGAATGCTCCATCAAGCCATTTGGCTCATCAGTGAACGGATTTGGAAAGCTGGGCTCTGACCTGGACATGATTCTGGACCTGGATGGCATCACTGGGAGAAGAGTCAAGACGGTATTAATAAGTTTATGGTCGTTCTTTTGGTGTCTTCAGACTAAATGAGATGATTTGTAAATTCTAAGGTATCGGCGGACCGGTGATGATTACACTAATATTGTCAGACATAAGATGTTCAGTTTACTAAAGAGAAAGTTGTGCATGATATAAAAGGGTGGAACATGTGACAAAAAATATGCTCATCTTTTGGTTTTGGGGTAATATTGATTGGTATCCCATTAAGTTGGGCAAAATTAAGCCTGCAGTTCTACTTTGCAACAGTGAAGCTCAGCAAAAAAAGTGAAACAGCTACCAGATTCTGTGGCCACAGTCATTTGCCACATTTGAGTTTTTCAGTTCTGCAGAGTGAAACTGAAAACCAGAAAAGGTTAAAGAAAACTGACAAACTTAGCAGTTTTGCATTCAAGTTGTTTTTTTGAAATTATTTTTAAAAGTTTTACTTTAAAATCAAACAAACATCATCTTGTTGAGGGTTTTTTTTGCTTAGATGAAGTTACAGCTTCTGCAAAAATATAATCATATTCATTTAGCAGAGAGCTTACGTGTTATAAAGTTATCAGTGTCAGTAGAAATTATGTTGCTAAAATGTAGTTTTTTCTGAGTAGCTTGCCATAAAAAATCTAATAATTATCAGAGCCACTATATTCCTAGTTCTTATATTCATATATGGTTTCCCTTTTGGTTTTCAAGATAAATTACAGTGAAATGCGAGAATTTTTAATTTCATAACATATATATAGAAATCCTAATATATTGTAAATTACAGTTTAAATTATTGCTGACAACAATTACATCAAAATGCTTGTTAACTGTTTAATAAATGTATGTTAACAGCTAACGACTGCAAAATAGGATAGTCAAAGTAAGGCTTAACCAAAGAGAAACAATAAATATAAATGCAGGGATTTTTTTAGAATCTGTGATTACTTTTTATCTAAATCCTGCATGTTTTTTTTTTTAATTTCTGTGTAGTCCTGAGGTCCGTTTCACGAAGCAGGTTTAGTGAAAACTCCGAGTTTGTTAACCCTGAAATGAGGGAAACTCTGAGTTTTCCGTCTCACAGAGAGAGCTAACTTAAGCTCTCGGTCAGTTACCGTAGTAACAGACTCTGTGAAACTAACCTGGTCGGGACCA
>JAPZDY010000013.1:18996949-19012423 GCA_029783645.1 Ctenochaetus hawaiiensis | reverse complement strand
GTTTGCCGGCATACTTTAATAAAACTCACACCATCACAGCAAACCCTAAACTGGACTTTGAGGATTTTTCTTCAACAGGATCATCATCTGACAACATCATGATATCAAAGTACATTAGTAAAGCTGCACAGTGTTTGGAATATATGAGGAGTGATTTATAACTCATGGCCTAAGGTAGAAGTAGGTGAGTTATACAGCGTTCAGCTGTATAGCTGTTACAGTAATGCAATTAAGTGCTATGTTTTATATTTGATATTTTTTAATATGATTGTGTTAGTTGGCAGCTTGTCCTAACTGGCTGTTCAACAGCAGGATCTGGAATTTTCATTGGTCATTCATTGAAAGTCATTTAGTAGAAAGCTGAAAATGCAGAAAATCTGAAATATTTTGGTTTTTACCAACAGTAATGATTTGCCAGCTCTTGTTTTGAAAGTCTCCTCACTCCCAGTGCTGTAAAGGACAATCTCCTCAGATCATGCAGTTTAGTGGAACTGAAGTAGTAATGCTGCATTTTCTACACAGGGTGGCGATCAAGAGCACAGAGCTTCTCTACCTCTATGGAGAATTGGACCCACGAGTGCGATTCCTAGTGTTTACTGTGCGCTGTTGGGCTCGAGCTCACGGCATCACCAGCAGCATCCCAGGCGCCTGGATCACCAACTTCTCCCTCACTGTCATGGTGCTCTTCTTCCTGCAGAAAAGGAACCCTCCCATTATTCCCACTCTGGACCATCTAAAGGACCTCGCAGGTACCACCTAGTGCTCCCAGTCACTCTCTATTTTACTGATATTTTCTGTAAACAATCTTTTTCTTGCCTTTACCTCGTCTTTAAAAGACACACACACTGGTTGGGTATGGCATGACAAGGTAACAGTGCCATGTAACATATTTATCTTGTTTTCCCTCACTGCAACAGCATTAATTTAACTCGTCATCACAGCAGAACAAGCCATTATCTCATGAAAATGCAGGTAGTGACAATGGCCATTCTCGGTGTCCGTATGAATTCATTTTATGTGAGTTTGAAATGCAGCTATCTGTCATGTGGCCTAAGATTGTTCATCTGGATTGATTGGTTAAACTGATAATACTTGTATAAAAATCAAACTGACATTTCCAAAAGCCTGTGTCCCCTAGATAATGTTGACTATTACATTAAACAAAAAGTATAAATCCTCATGTTTAAAAAGCTTGATCAGAGAACTTTGGGCACTGCTCATGTAATTTTTGGCTATGTTAAAAATATTTGCTTTAAAAACATCCATTAAATGGTTATTAAATCAGTTAACTAACTGACTTCAGTGTAAATTATGGTCTATTGTATGAGAGGAAGTTCTCGAGGGGATTTACGTTATAAGCTTTAATATGAAGCAATATCTTCCTGACCTCTGCCAGTTTTGACCAGCTGACCAGTGACAATGTTCCTTTTTTTTAAAGGCTCTCAAATAATTCACAGAAAAAACAATGGTTAAAGGAAACGCCTGCAAAACAAATAAAACTTTGTGAAGCTTCTCTATCCTGCTGTGCATATCCTCACATACATTCTGATCATAAACAGCTTTCGCAATTATTCCTTGACCTCACCTTGTCTTCATATATACAGCTGTAACCAACAGCAGTTTCTCTATGTCACCTATGACCCAACAGCCTTGGCACTGCCCTTCAGTATGAAAATTGTCCTTCATCAACAGTCTCACAGTGTCTGCGGTTGTTTTATTTATTCCTATAAACCCAGTGGCTTCCATTTTGGCTCTGTAGAAGACATAAGAGCATACCTTACTTTCTTATTACGCCATATACATCTGTGATGAAGGTGTCCTGTCACAATGTTAACCACCAGCACACCAGTCTGCCTGAAGCCACTGCAGCTCCTGCATCTCTGCCCACTCTCTCTCCCTCTCTGTCACCTTGGCTGCCTGATAATTGCCTTCCAAAAGCAATCTACCCCACCCCCAGCCTCCTCTTCCTCTGCCCCGTTTAGTGCAGACTATCTCACAGAGTGCTTACAGGACAATAAAAAGCCCATCGCTCTGGAAGGTCGATGACCCCGCCTCCTCCGGACGATCACACGAGCATACAGGCAGCTTTTTAAACAGTGGAGTAAAACACAGAGACACACACAGTTAACCAGTTGTGCGAGGACATGATCCATGTTATTTGTTTTGCACACCTTCATGCACACACATACATGCATCAGCTTCCTATTTCTCTCTGTGTATCCTCTGTGTGAATGCATCAACACCATTCATCTCTGTCTTGTTTATGGCCGTCATAAGTCTGTTAAGGCTGTGACTTACCTCGTATCTCCGCTCACATCCCACAAGGTCCCGCAGACAAGAGCATGATTGAAGGGAACGACTGCACGTTTGTCAGAGACTTCAGCAAGGTCCAACTCCAGAACAACACAGAAACACTCGGTGAGCACGAAAGCGTAAAATCAGGACTGTAGGGCTACAATTCAGTTTGATAGATGCTAATATTTCTGTTAGCAGCTAACTCTACTTTTCTTGCTCCGTCTCAGAGCAACTGCTGCGTGCCTTCTTTGAGTTCTACGCCACCTTTGCATTCAGCAGGATGTCAATAAGTATCAGAAAGGTATGTATGATTATTCACATGTAGGTTTTCTTTTGTTTTTTTTTAAGACAAAAAATCATAGTAAATAAATAAAACAATGGTAAACTTGTAAAAACTTCAGGGGGTAAATTAAAACAAGACTTGTTGTCCTGCGATAATGAGATGATTATTTCATGATCTTGAGATAACAGGATGAAAAAAGATAGTAGCAACCATGGTGGCCCTCAGTTTCTGTGAAAAACAGCATTGATTTCAAATGTTCCTTTATTCAGAAATCCATTTGCTCAACATCAGAATTCCCTTAAACTTAAAAAAGCAGCTTGGCTGTTGCTTCTTACTCAGAGAATGAAACAAATTACATTAGGCAGAGATGGGCCAAACTATTCTTGCTAAAACATGCAGGCATATAACTCATTTTCATGCTTATTTTGAGCCAATAAACACATCCGTTTTTTAGAATACTTTTTCTTTCTCAAGATATGTTCTCCTGCATTTCCAGTAAAGAGGAAGAAGGTGGAGTATCCTTTCTATTTTTGTAATTCCATGAACTAATACCGTCTATAAAAGGAAAATAAACACTGACACAAATTCATATCACCTATCCCAAATATTGGTTGGCATTTGCTTGTTACAAATACATTGTGTTAGAAAATATTTAATTAGAAATTTCAGAACAGAAATACCAAAG
Organism: Ctenochaetus hawaiiensis; assembly: GCA_029783645.1. Lineage (NCBI taxonomy): Eukaryota > Metazoa > Chordata > Actinopteri > Acanthuriformes > Acanthuridae > Ctenochaetus > Ctenochaetus hawaiiensis. The sequence continues at coordinate 19,009,160 of JAPZDY010000013.1, read as the reverse complement.
ATATGTATTTATTATCATTTTGAAACTGCTTCAGTATAGTATAACTGTAAAGCAGTATTTAGATTAAGTGGTATTGCCAATATTAAGTATGTTATAGTGAAAAATCCAGATGATGGTCCATTTAAGCTGTAAGTCATCCTGTTTTTTAAATTGTTTCTGATCTGGCCTTTAAATCAAACTGTTGCATCACTTAGAAAGCAGAGCATAAGGAATAATCCATTCAGAAAGTGCTTCAGCGCTAAAGGAAACCCAGTTTAACCTCCTTTCACCTTTGCCCCCCAGCCCCAGAGCTGAGCCTCAGCACAGAAATCTGTTGGCAATAAAGACAAGGTTTGGTGGATGTCATTTTCCCACCACACACTCAGATGACTTCTGTCCTTGTCAGATGTGATTGATGCTCCACAGTGCCCAGAGCTCGAGTGCTGGGATTCCAATTACTGTAGGAGCTCCATCAGGCTAAATGTAAACAAATGCATATTTATTCCATTTAGACTCATACTCAGCCCACTGTTGTCCGTTTGTGCATGTGTAAACCTTCTTAAAGGCACTGAGGCACTTCAGTGGCTGGTTTATGGTGAAGCTGTGCATTTTTGTAAATGGAATGGAGAGGAGAAATTAAGCCTTAAGGTTTGTAGATCTGTTTCCAAGTCACACTGCACCTGCAGGGTAACATCAGAGGGAGTAATTTCCCCTCTATAGAAAGAGATAGAGATAATTAACCCATCTCTAAAACTTTGTACCATGAAGTAATATCCTTTTTAACACCTACCATTTTACCCTTTAGAAATGTAGACAGAGTGATTGTAGGTGTTCTTGCTTTGCGGGCACATTATTTTGAGATGTAGTGACTTTGCAAGCGCTTGCAGTTTAATGAATTGATGTCTTTAAAAAAGAGAAATCCTCCAGCCTAATATATGGGACTAATATCAAGTCTGACACATCAGAGGAAGCCTGCAGGTAGACTGTGGCCGTGACCCATGCCTACAGGCTTTCACCAGTCGAGCGACAGCCATAAATCTGCTTTACTGTGCTACAATTTTCTGGTTCTCTCCTCTTCTCTGACTGATGGTTTTATATTGCCATCTTCTGTCCCTCCTGCCCCTTTGCTGTCAGGCTTTAGGCAGGATGCAGCATGCAAAGTACCATAGGAGGTTTTTGACTTCTCTTTGACCCACGTATTGATGGTTCATTTGATGGCCATGACTGCTAGACAAAGGTAGAGATCATGTATGCTTCCGCTGCTAACACGTTTGATATGCATGGCAGATTTCCACATCAGTATAGCCCATTCCTGTTGTTTTTCATCCCCCTTCCTGAGTTATTCACACTTTTCATGACTATAGTCAAAATGACTTCCAGAGCCGCGTCCATGGCTCTTTCTCTCCTATGTGCAAGCCTGTGGAGAGGTGCCCCAGATACAGCAGCAAAGAGCTAAAACCGTGACCAACAAGATAGATGGGCAATGATCACCAGTGTCGGAAATGAACAGGGGGGAAAAGGGCAAAAATGTCCACAGACTTGCCATTAAAAATTGTGATCGTGGAGCAAAAACTGCTTCCATGATTTTATTAATAAAACTATGTTCACCAGTCTAGTTCAATGTCATTGTCCTACATTACAACATATTTTTATTTTCACTCACACAAATAGCGCTTTGTTCACGCTGCATTTGTACAGGTCTGTATGTAACTATGTACTACAGTTACAATACCTGACAGCAAGGCAATGTTGCACCTGAAATGGACTGTTACCACATTAAAAAAGCCTCAGTTGTTACTGAAGACAGCAACCAAATTCCTGGGCTGTTACAAAGGCTAAGACCAGCAAGAAATGACAGCAAAGAAAGCTTCTGCCTTTAATGTTACCATAATGAAACCAGAAAATAGACTGGCCCATAATTAAAGAGGTGAATGACACAACTTGCCTCCTCTGCAAAGCTTGTAACTTGTAGGGAGCATAAAAACATAAAAACAAATCACAAAATGTAACCCCAAATCAAGCAGAAGAGTTGTTAAATGTATCGAAATCAGGCCTGTTTAATTATGTCATGATCTCATAATCATTATCTCTTGCTGCCGCCTAGTGGTTTATACTTAAGACTCCTTGTAAATAAAATCTTGGTTGTTGATGGCGAATTGTCCTGCAGTGTTCTGCTTTTCATTTGCTTATTATTGTGATTATAAAATGTATCAATCAATCATTAAATGAATCATCAATCAATCATTTGAGCTCTATTTATACATCACTTTTCAAACAACTCACTGCAGACCTTATTCAGAAATTACTATATAATAAAAGTGCCCCCAAATTTTTGCAAAATTCCCCATTCTTTAGATAGCAAGGAAGAAGTTGCCCCAAAATGTTTTTTTAAATTTCCTACTCTTACTGTAGTTTATTGTACGTACATTATGGCAAATATTGTTTTAATCTGCCAGCATTGTCCCTTCGCCTTTCTCCAGGGCAAAGAGCTGAGCAAGCCGGAGGTGGCCCCGCTGCACATCCAGAACCCTTTCGAAACCTCTCTGAACGTCAGCAAGAACGTCAATGCCTCACAGCTCGATCGCTTTGTGGCTTTGTGTCAGGAGAGCTCCTGGTTGCTCCAGCTGAGGGAAACCAACACGCCTACAGGTGGAAGAGAAGGCAACAATCCCACACCTTGGGGACTCGCTACCCTCCTCCTGCCCTCCCAGGTTGCAGGGATCAAAAGTCGCAAGAAGTGGAGACGGGAGCCGGCCAGTGAGAGGATAAAAAGCTTGCTGGAATCTTTGAAGAATAACGGTCAGCCAAAGAAAAGCTAGGACTCTTGGGAGATGTCAGAAATCAGCTTCATCCAATTACTATTACTCTATCTCATTCACTGGTAGACACCTTCTGGCGTTATTTGCTGGTGATATGGAAACACTTTTCCTCTGTTGTTTAAAACTTGGACACTAAGAGGTGTTACTGAAGCCTGTGTGTGCATGAGTTTTGGACCCACGATAAGGAGGTGATTGCTGCGTACTTGAACTGTGGACTTGTTCTGTTGCAACCTAAGTCAGTACTGTGGAAGCTGATGCAAGTCCTAGTGGATGCTCATGTAAGAGCTAAGACTCTGTATTCACATTCACAGGCTCAACTGTAGCAAAATCTGTTTTACATGGACATCATCACTTACACTGTCAAACGACACCATCTGTTCTCATAAAATTACTGAATCTATTTTTTGTATTAACTAACAAAACATATGGCATAAGTAAGATTTTTACCTACACTGGGTTTGGTTAGCATCTCCGCACTAAAGATAATACAACAGTGTCATACGAACCAAAAGTGTGACTGACATCATCATGACATCAATATCATTAGTTTAAGGAGTGTAAAAAGAAACATGGTAATGAAAGAGAAATGATTTTTATTGTTCCTCTTTCTTTTCCAGTAAATTAATAAAAAATATATTAAAACTTCATTTACTCACTCCTCTGTTTTTGCCTGTTTTGTCATTTTTTTTTATTTGCTCATTTCATGTGTAACACCATACTTAAGCAGCTAGAGATCTTTGTGGCAGGCTAATTTACCTGAAAACACTGGTAGCCTAGCTATAAGCAAGCTGAGCACCAACTTTTCACCCGTAGATGCCTAAATTTCACCATAAATCTACACTAGATTAAGAATAGCTAATAATCTATACAACATACATTACAGAAGCATCTGCATAAACTAGAGCTAAAGCCTTGCAGGTGGCAACAAACAGTAGCAAGTTTCTGTGCTAATCAGCCGTTCCCAAACACTTTTTATGTCACCATTACCTTTCTGGTGACTAAGTAAATTTAAATTAGCTATCAATCAAGGCTTGCAGTCAGTTTGTCATATTTAGCTTGCATATATGTATTGATAGTGTGACCTGTACTGATTGGTATAGTTTTTAGCATTAAGTTGGCTACAGCTAGGTACAGAGGCAGATAAAAAGGCTCATTCTTGTTCTATTTGGCCTTCTGTGTTTTCAGGTAAACTATAGCTTGCCATACAGTCAATCATTGCTTTAGTCTGTCAATACATAAGAGTGAGGAAAATGTGAGGGTTCTGTTTTGTTTTGTTTTGTTTTGTTTTGTTTTGTTTTTTGGGAGAAACAGAGTATAGAGAAATGATTAAACTTGCACCAAAACCAAAATCATAAGAGAGCTAATACAATTAGATAGTGAAAAAAGTTCTATTTTTTTAATCAATAAAAGAAAAAGTATAAGGCTTTATGTTTCTTTTTACTTTGCATTTTATTAATTAAACTATTAGAATTTTTTATGTATTCATTTATATTTTTGATTTGTCTAAAACATTTTAGAGCTTTTTGTTGGTTTTGGTTCTTTGGCTATCACTATCACACAGTAAAAGAAATGATGGCATTTCATGTGGATGATCTGTGAAAATGATAAATGCAGTCACTTGAAGCAATACATTCAGAATGTGTGCTTTAATAACCAAGAACGCTTAGTTCTCCTCTGCGTTTCTGTCACCAGTGACGTGCAAAGTGTTAAGGCAAAACTGAGGGCTATTCCAGCTTGGGAAGCCAGGTGGCGTGTTGTAGCTTAAAAACTAAAACTTGTTCTCCCTTCTTATGCTTTGCTCAGTGGGCATAAGAGTCCAACAGGCAATGCACTCTGGTACATGTAGGCACTGCTGGCACAGCTCTACAAGGAGGGGAACTCAGCTCCAAGTCAATATAGACACCAAGGAATTGTTTCTTGCACCAGTTGACTACATATACACTAACTGCCCTTCACAGAAAATAGAAAGCACACAACAAAAACTCAAAACAGCATTTTCTTGTTTAGATTAGATTCTAGATTCTACATTTAGATAGACATCTTTAGCAGCAAATGATCTAAAACAGGGAGAAAATGTTGCTAGCATGTGATACATTTAACCAGAAGTAGGCAGACCATCAACTTAGTCACCCAGTTCTTTGGAATCAAAGTCAGCCAGCTTTGTGGTGAGGTCTGTGCAATGAATTGACCTCTCTGATAAGTCATTGGTAACTATGCATAATGGGACCCATCACTTTAACTCTACTTAATTCATTTTCCATCCTATTTTTCTTTTGTACATGAATCCAGTCGTTTGAGATGGTCCAAACCAAAGCTGGTAAGAGATGGAAATGCCGAAAAGGTCATTAACATCACATCCTTTTTCTTTTTCACTCTGTGAGAGTGTTTGTATGAAATATAGGAAGAAGAAAAGACCTTGGGTGCACGTCTTCAGAGTGCATCTGCGGGTTCACGTCCTATGAGTGTACATGTGTGTGTTTCAGGCCCATGGGACAGTGTTTGAGGAATGGGGAGTGTGCAGCCCACAGCTGTTTTTCCGCTCATTTCCGTGGGAGGTCAGAAGGGTGAGAGGATAGTCTTTTACCTGCCCCCCACCAACACACACTCCTACCACCCATCCAGCCTTTGCCACAGGGGCACGGTACAAATGGAGAGGAAAGGAGTGAGGCAGAAGAGAGCCCATCAGTGCCTCACACACCCCCCTCAGCTTTGAACTTCACTCACTGTCCCTGCCTCCTCCCTTCAAGCATACTTTTCTTTTCAAATTCAACGTGTCTCTCTCTCTATCTCAGCCATCTCTTTCCTCTCAGAGTGGCAGCGTTCTTTGAGGTTTGCAGAGTTTGTTTATTTCCATGAGCGAGTGTCTGCCTCGGATCTGCTCTGGTGGAGCAACAGAGTGGTTATGAAACGCGGTGGTTAGAAGAAAGCGCTGGTTGGGGAAATCAACACCTCAGGAGAATTTGATTAAATGGAACTGCTGCATGTTGTGGGGCTCATTTAAAGTAGCTAGATGTCAGTGCTGTGGATCCTATTATTTCTGTTTGATGGTAGAGGATGTGCTGTGCTGCTTTTTTTTTAATATATAGACCATCTTTAATGGCATTGTCTCCATTCACTGAACAGTTTATGAGGTAATTACAGGGAGAGATGGAGACTGTGGCAACTAGCCAAAAGGTTGCTACAGGTCAATATCAAGGTCAATCATATTTTACATTATCTAATATCAACTGTTGTGGTACCAAGGTTTTATGTGACCAGCTCTGAGTCAAGTCTGCATAGGAACCAAAGTTGTGTTTGGTTATACAGCCCAGCAGTGACTTTCCTCCAGGGTGATTACAGGCGGCACACCGTGGGCTCTGATTTATTAGGAAAACCGACAAAAAGTCCAAGATGGATTTGCCCTCTTTCAGGAAGTCCAGAGGTTCAGCAGGGCGACAGCTGAGTTTATGTTGCCTTTTTCATGGCTCCTAATGCGCCTTTAGAGCCTGGAAGAATGTAAAAAGGTGGCCTGTGGGTTTGAAAAACATGGGAGGGATTTGAGGAAATGCAGTGAGGGAGAAAAAGCAGGAAAAAACAACAAGAAATTTAAATGACCTTGGTATGCGTTTGACGTTGAATGCCCCCCTAAAAAATGCTGCAGTCTTCAGCAACGTCTTTCACACACTGCTGTTCGAGGAAAAGGGTTTAGCTCTAGGGAAACAGAGTGTTTGATCTGGAGGCCTTATCAGCTGGAGCACTTTCAGAAGTTATTTTATCAATCCGTCCGATCACCATGCCACTCCTTTCGCTTTACCTCCACCTACTTTGCAAAGATTTGAGAGCAGTGTGGAGAACGCAGTCTGAAAAACACTTCCCATGCAGTTCCATGAATTGTCCCTGCAACATTATGAGAGGTCATTACGCTGTTTTTCCGTGGTTGAGGGACAAGCGTCCTGGTGGCCCCCTTAGGGACCCAACCTTACATTACTCCCAAGTTTCCCACTCATCAACACCACAATTGGCTTTGCATAAAACATGATGAGTGCAGTTGGAAGCGCCGGGATGCATTTGCTGCACTGTGAGGCTCCTGACGTAATCTATGTGTGCATCTCTTGCTGCATGGTCTCTACTACATAACTGCAGAGGAGTGTAGTGAATGAAAATGAGGTAACTGAAAGCTACATTCAAATGACCTCATTTAAAAAGCAGCAGTCTGTACTACATGCCTCCAAGTCCCTCTACATACAGTGAAATACATGAGGTAAACTGTAGACGACCAGCTTGAGGATTTCAGCCATGTTTTCACACTGTATGGGAAAGCCTGGGACTTACTGTACCCACCAACAGTACCATTGTTTCAGTGTTGGATGCATGGCTGCCTAATTGGAGCCTGGCACAGAGTTGCTAGCAACCAAAGCCGCCGAGTGTCAGCAAACTTGGTGGTTAGCACATTCTTTCTCTCACTGGACAGTAGAGAAGCTACTGCCATTCAGCAGCGGCCAGATCAGGCCCCAGAGACACTGACTGCATGCTGTGACAGAAGATGAACTGTCACATGGGTGCATGGAACACACACAAACACACACAGCTATTGTACCGCTGTGATAAGGAAGCGGGTGGGTATCCATGGAAATGCACCCCCCTCTCATCTAAGGCGATCCACCAAGCTCTCCAGGGTGCCTTTAAACCATGACTGGAGAATGCTTGTGTGATGCTTCATATATACATGTGACGCAAGTCCCCAGAGCTCAGGCTGCTGCATTCACACCATCACATGGGCTTTGCTGTTTTGTCAAAGCTGCAACTGTGCTCTTAAGTCTTAAGCATATTTGAAGGACATTATATAGTTATAGGAGACGTGTCAGGGTAAAAATTTATTTTAAGAGTAAGTTATTTTCCAATCATTTCCAAGGAAGTGTCCTGGAAGGAAAAAAAAATATTGTCAGAATAATGAAAACAAATTCATGATGCAGTTTTTAGTTAAAACTGTTTAAACTGCACTGATAAGTTGGTAAGCAGTTTTTGGTTTTCTACCTCTATTAATAATGATAACTACTACTTTTTTTAGACTTAAGTTTACTTGTAAACAAAAGTTTTATTTATGCATTTTAAGCTGACCTGTTGAAGACTCTCAGTGCTAAAATATTTCATTAGTAACGACTAGTGATAGTAAGAAGAATTTGACTGAATAGCTACATTTTTGGTGCATAGCCCATGATGCGTCTCAGGCCCTGCCGCATTTGCCTGCCATCAGCTGCAGAGTAGAAACCCTCCAGCTTCTGTCTGCACTCCCTCTTGGCGAGTTTGCATACCTATAGTCCTCTTTATTGCCTGATTTAAAAATGATGGACCGCGTATGCAGCATGTGTCATACCTGATGGTTTATTAAAGGCTTTTGACTTGGATATGCACATATCTGTAGAGTAAGCTCTACATGCTTAATGGAGGTACTGATGTAGTCTTTCACATGAGCAATACTTACATACTTAGAGGGAAAAAAAGTCACAGGTTGCTTTTGACAAACCAAAAAAAAAAAAAAAGCATTTTTAAGATGAAATTATAAACAAGATAATCCTGAAGTTTTAAGAAGATTTATTTCCTAAGTTACAGATGTTTGAACTTAACTTGTGGTTACTTGGTTTGTATTTGCACTAACATTGCCAGTTTGTAGCCCCTTTCACACACTGACATTGCCAGGCAGGGGGAATACCCTGTTGTTCAATCTCCATCTTCTATTTCTCTGTATGAAATGAAAGAAAACGTAATAGGAGTGCATTTGTTTTGCCTGTAAGCCAGCAGAAGAGGTGGAAACGAAGCTGATGGATGTTTGTGTGAAAGGGGGAGCAGGAGCCACCAGACACTGACAGTGCTGTGTCAAACTTCACACCCTTTGTTGATTTTGTTCTGCTTCATGGCAATATTATGGGATTTCTGTGCTTGTATCACGATTCCATATTCACATGTCCACTTGAAAGCAGCTCATATATGTTTTTAACAGAATTTATCTAATCACATTTTATCTGAACTTTCTTTATTTGCCAAACATTAGAAAGCAAAATCATGAAAATTAAATGATATGGGATGTTAAAATGCAGTAGTCATATATCCCTCTGTCAGCCCAGCCCAGCGTGAAGGAAATGGACCCTGAACAGAGCACCAGGCTTGTGTCCAAAAAAGCTTGGCCATCCGTGGGCTGCCCCTAAAGGAGGGTATAGACAAGGCTATTCCAGGGACAGCAGGACTGGAAATGGGGGTTGAGTGTTCGGCATTGGGGCTGTAGAGATAATAATGTTGGCCCTGTACTGGTGTGTGTGGGGGGGGGGGTTGATCACTAACGTCCCACTCTCCCTCCTCATCCTCATGAGCCAGATTTCTCCTCCCTTTTCTATAAGAGCTTAATCTACAGTCTGCACCAGAGCCAGAGAGGGCCTTATCAGCTGAGTGAGAGTCTGCATGTCAGCCTCAGCCTTGGCTCCCTTCACTGAACAGACCTGGCTGAGCAGATACACACTCTTATGGACATGCACAGCCACAAGGCGAGTTCAAGTTCAAACTCAGCTCTGAGCGGACTACAGCAGTGTAAAAGGGAAGTAGGCTGAGCAGGTATGAAGGCTACAGGATATAAAAACAGTCTCAGCTTTAGATTGCTCAGCATCTCACAGCACTAGTCTGTCAGTCTGTCAGCCAGTCTTGCCCAGAATCAAATATCGCAACAACTGTTGGGTAGATTACCATGAAATGTCATCCACAGATTCATGTCCCTTCAGAATTAACTGTAATCACTTTGTTGATCCTTGACCTTGTCCCTGAGTGCAACAATCAATCAAAATTTTCTACAAATGCTTTAGTGTAGACCAAATATCTGCAAAACCAAGGGCATTCCCATCAGCTATAGGTGTGCTCTATTTTTTGTGCTCATGATCAGTTTTTAGATTTCATACTTGCAAAACACTTGATAAAATGTCTGCATCAACATCACTGTTGGCATTGTCAGCATGATAAAATTAGCATAGCATAGCCTATAGCTCACAGAGCTGTAAGCATGACAGCAGACTGTTTGCTGATTCACACATACAGATTGAAAGTTGCATTAAGTGAACTTCTGTCTCTTCTGAAGGCTTCTCAGGGATCCGTCGTGTTGTGTATGTTTTTTTAGTCCAGCTAAAGTTGGGTGCTGTCATGGCTACAGATAAGGAAGTTTGTGAAATTCCTGATGCATGTTCGCTTTCTGATTACAGAACATCATTGTCTGGTGCCTTTTTTGAATGTTGTGCGCTTCGTTGAAACTGTTTTAATACAACAATGACACTTAAGCATCTGCATCTGCGCTGAAAAGGATCCTCATATCAGTTGAGAGCTGAAAGCATGAAAGCATGAAAATGAACAGCTCTGTGTTTCTGCTTCTGTGGGCAGTACAACAAATGCAACTTGCCTTCCCTGTATCTCCGCTTGTATTACATCAGCTGAGTTTTGCACAAAGTTGAGCTTTTTTCCACTTTCCCTTGGCTGCAGCTAAATCTGTGTCGTTAAGTGGGGAAAGTGGGGCTGCAGCACAAAGTCCCTGTTTTGAGTCATCTTCACCAATAAATGTGCCACGTAAATCTTAAGAACATGAGATTTTGTCTGACTCAGCAGTGAAAGGGTGTACTTTTCCATAGCTGTCAGTAAAGCTAGACTGTAACAAATATTTGATGTGACAATAAATGGTTCAGTTCAATTCCTAGTTTTACCAAATTCTGGTGCAGATAAAAAAAACCCTCACTGCGTTGCAACACAAAAGTGATGTATGTGCACATGTTAAAATGGGTGACTCAAACATATTTTCAGGCCAGACTCTCTTTTGTGTTTGTGTTCCTTTGGCTTCCATTTAGACATAATGGAATTCATTCCAGGAAATCATAAAGATACAATTCAGAGGCTCTGTTTTTATAATCAGAAACTTGGGGCTCCCCTTTTTTTCCATTATTTTCCCAATCAAAGCCGCAGTATTTCATTCTCCCTCAGTGTAAAAGATTGTTTTTCTTCAGTGGTATTGCTCTTGCAATGTAGTCTGCGACCTCCACACGTTTCACTTCTACGGAAAACATTTTCCTCCCTCTACTCCTCCATGCACAATTAATTTCAGATGTCACTTGTAGGTGGCTGGTGAATTCCTGAAATACTGGAGTGTTTTTTTTTGCTCCGCCTCACTGTATTCCAGTAAGTGCAAATTGGAGATCTGTGCATCAGAAGGAGCGACGGAAATGAAATGAGACAGACTGAAAACAAGCCTTGTGCTGCTGGTGCCCTACAGAGAGGGACTTATTCAAAATGCCACACTCAACTTCAAGCTACATTTGACATTATATTGGTTGCCACTCTATGCAGAGCCAATGAGAGACAATGGTCAGATGTCCATGCTGCCCTATTAACGCAGACAGCAGGAACAACAGAAAAGCTGAAGTTTTCAGGCTGAACGGTTACACTGTGGCAAAGGATGGAATGTTTTCTTTTCCTTTCTTTTTAACATTATTTTACAACTCAAATCATTTTTCTAAACCCTCACAGATTCTGAAGGGAAAACTGGATCAAAAAATGTTCTTTCAATTTGCAGTCTACTGTTTAAAATGATCTCACAATGAATATGATCAATTATTTTACTTTATTTGGCAGTATGCTTTACCTTTATCTATAATGACAGCTGGGGTGAGAAAGGAAAGGGCAGAGGGAGAGAGAGAGAGAGAGGAGGGGGTATGACTTACAGGAAAGGGCTCATAGGTGGGAGTTGAACTCGGGGCCTCTTTGGTAAGGAGTCAGTCTTAATACATGATTCTCATTCTACATGGTGAACCGCTAAATTGTCCTGATTGTTTCACAGTTTAATACATTTAAATATGTTTTCATCCTAAAGTCAACCATATTTTATATCGTAAATACCAAACCCTAAATGCATATTATGCAATTTCTGAGGGAAAAGATCCCTCAATCAAAGTAATTAAATCAAGACACAGTTTGACGACATAAGGAAGCAGCCACCATTGCAGATGAAAATGTATCTGACTGACTCAGGCAGAAATGTTCACAGATAAGTTAATTTAATAAAGTTGAATTCATATTACCTTTAGTCATGTTTTTCAACTTAACTCCTCACAGCATCCATAATCTTGAATATAAAAAAATTTGATTTCTCTGATTTTGAACATTCAGGAAAATACATTACACAACTCAACTGCATATATGTAACATGTAAGTAGTGTTGTAGTCAAGACCACCCAACCCGAGACTGAGTCATGACCAAGACCAGAGCATGCCAAGACCAAGACAAGACCAAGACCAGAGCACGCCAAGACCATGACAAGACCAAGACCAAGGGGGGGTGAGACCGAGTCAAGACCGAGACCAAACCATTCAGTCACTGATTGATAAATTACACAGTGTGTATTATCTTGTATGAT
>JAPZDY010000013.1:18984126-18996849 GCA_029783645.1 Ctenochaetus hawaiiensis | reverse complement strand
TCTCCAAAGTCGACAAAAGAAAAAGGAAGTCAACCTTGAGGAAAGACTGGGTTTCTTGATTAACATGATGTGCTTATTGTTAAAAGAAAAATGTTGTGAACCAAAGTATTACAAAGAAAATTTATCCTCTGGTGTAAAGTAAGCTTGTTGAATTGCAGGTTTTCCTTGCCAAACTTCCCTTCAACAAACTTTTTTTTGAGACATATGAACATCATACATGCCTACTCCTTAAATTTGTAGAAGTAATGTTAAACTGTACATTTCTCTTCCATTTTAAATGGTTGCTAACATCAATTGTAAGAGAATTGCTCTAAGATAAAATAAAATATGTTTTTAGATATTTTTAACTGTAAATATTGTGTATTGTGAGTTTGCTGGTTATTATGTATTTTAAGTTATCTTAAACCTTATCAGTTTTCATGTAATTACCACTTCCAAATGGGCTCATCAACCATCTGACATGATCACATATTCTCTGTGGGGGAACACCATAGAGTTATATCCATCATTTGCCTCCAACTTTTTTGTAAGAAATAGATGTTTGACCTTTATGTCTGTACATCCTGCATCTCTACATTTTGTTATAAGTGTAAACAGCAACGTATCTTGGTTTATATATAACTCTAGTCAAGGCTGACTGTGGCTATCTCCCAGCTAACTGACAGGATTGACTGTCTTGCTTTCCTTTGTAGTTAACTGTTTGGTTTAGCTGTGTTTTCTTAAGCAATATATCAAACATGCAGATTTCTTTGAATTCATACATTGCCATGGTTTAAAAACTGATATGTCAGTAATGAGATGTTGACTAACTGCTGTATCTACTTCAATGCTGGAGTCCTTGTAAGGTTGAGATGCTCCAGAGGAAGGACGGAAACAAGCTCTTTACTTGGTGGGCTCAGTTTAGGACAATATGGATGTGAGGGTGGAAGCCACAAAGGCAGCTCTGTGTTTCAGCGTGAGCTCCGGGTGGCTCTGCTGGCAGACACACATAGATGGGTATTGTGTGTAATCCATGGCAGGCAGCGTTCAGTCACAGCCCCCTCAGTGTCACATGCACTCATCCAGATGTGTGGAGAATGCATCACGAGAGGGGGATCACATTTTACTCAAATGCAAAAATAGGGCAATAGTACTCCATCTCTGTTATCAGCATCACTACGAGTGCTTGTTGTCACGGAGAACAAGGCCTACACCTACTATTTATCTCTGCAGCTAAAACTGGCAGTGCAGATCTCGTATCACCTCTTGCACTCTGACTCTAAAAATCTACACTGAGAGGTTGGATAAATATAGATGCTGAACTATGGATGTATCTATACTTAGAATCAACCCAAATTCCTAAAACACCTCAAAATACATCTCAAGCCTGCCTCTGTGAAGCATCGCAGCTCCTCACCTCTAACAGCTCTGCTGCCTGCCGTCAGCACAACAGGATTGAGGTTAGCTGTGCAGGAACAAACATAAACTCATCCTCAGGAGCATTATCCTATTTTTGTGGCACATTTCTCTTTATCTCCCCCTTCGCCTCCATCTCTGATTTCCTCAAGATCAGGGAGAATTGTAAAGAACGCAGAGATGAAACGCAGTCTACCGTCTCTCCCCTCTCTTTTCTACCTCGCCCCCTCTCCCACCAACCTCCCACCTCTCATTTTCCTCATCGGCTCTAATTAATCTGGCCCTTGTTCCTCTTGCGCAATACAACCCCCTATCTGCTTCCTGTGCAGGTTCATAGTGTGGTTAATGAAGCTGCTATCAGCTCACAGAGTGGGACAAGGTCTTATTAGAGCCTCTGGAATGTGGTGAGGCCCACTGGATCAGAGAGCATCTGTAGCGCCCCACTTACTGTACATGGGAGACTGAGTATCTGATTAGATGATAAACAGGCTGGTCGACTGGCTAACCAGACTGACTGTGCTGTTTTAATGTATCCACTTTACATCAGTGTGCCTTGTTTACATGGGTCATTTCTAGTTGGGAATGGGCCAAAAAATCCCCTAGTTAGGTTATCATTACATATCATGAGGAACCGTTGATTTGAACTCTTCAGATCCAACAGATATATTAGCAACAGTAATTATCATCATGTTTTACCCTTAAAATATAAGACAGCTTACAAGCTACATCTTGTTACTTCATAAAGCTGATATGGCAAACATGTTAGCAAAAAGATGCTTATTTACACACCCAAGAGACCCAGAGCAACTTTAGTTTTCTTCTAGAAAACTACATCAGACTAAGGTAGGTCACATTTTCTCTGTCCATCTAACTTGGTTTTGGCTTCCACCCACTCTGGCAGGAAATACGTACCTCTTTAGCTGACAAATACAATCAGCCGGTCAATTACATTTACTGTCTACAATTTATTGAATAATAATGCATGGTAGTACACAGTGAATTCAACTGATCTTTTTCACTGCTGACAGCTGGATACTCAGATTGGAATTTGAGAATGAACCCAAACAGTAAAGTTGAAGGCCAAAAAAAAACAAAACAATGAGCTGAACATCTCTAAAATGCCTCACATAACTGGAGGAAACTGCAGAGTCGAGTGACAGTCCCATATGTATTTGCCACTGTGAATGACACTTTTACATTACATTAAGTCATGTGACCCACTGTTCATATAAAATATTGATTGTGCAGCTTAAAGCTGACTCCATTCTACGGTTTCTGGCAAATGGACCAGCCAGTTGCACCTGGGAACATTGCCATGTTTTGACAGAAAGACAAATCTTTATGTCAAGCCCACTGCTTGTTCAGACATGTAAGCTTCAGTTTGTGCCTCTCATGTCCAATCATTAAGAATCATTGGTCTTTGAAAGGGAAATCCCTTATGGCCTTAAAGAAGCCAGAAGGTTGCTAACAACATGTACTGCTTTTATGACAGCACCTCCAGATATCCAGAAGCTTCTGCAAACCATCTGGATGAAATAATGAGCTGTGCTCTTCATGATAATACAGATTTTTAACCCATACACTGTTTTCCAGCTGTACTTCTTAATTCAAATTGGCAGGTGGGAAAAAAAATCTAAATTGTTTTGCGTTACACAAGCTTAAGGGAGACATATTATTACGTAAGAAAATATAAAACAGTGGAAAGTAAAGCTAATATAAACAATATAACCTTCTAATGATTTTTTAAAAAATGTTGTTTTATGTCATATAAATCAGAAAGTTGGGCCACGGTCATCAAAAAAATAGATTTGCACTTTGGGGATGATCTCTAATAATGTTCAGCAAGTGTAAAATCCGCTTTATGTCTGTTCTCTCTAGGAGCATGTCTTATTACTGCATATTCAGGATTGATTTTTGCCTTTTTGATGGATTATCAACTGCCGAATGCTGTAACAGTTTTTTTTGGATGGTGAATTATTCCTTTAACTCCCCAAAGTGGGTGAAGCTGCCCTGCTATAACCAACAGTTCAGAAAACTAGTGCAGGAACATTGCTCTTTAAAGATTATGCCTCAGCAATGAATCACTCAGTGAATCACTCAGTATTTTATGAGCTTGGTATTATTGCTGTAAAGCTTTAAATGTGGCTGTAATATCCCCTTACTTTAACATTTCACTCTTAAAGCCTCTGTGTTTAATAGCAGTAATCAATCTTGTGCATTATTTGGTCTTGAATGCTCCCCTCAAGCGATGTCAATAGGTCACCTTAAGAGATGTTATGAGGGTCAAGCTCCCTGGGGCTTTCATGTCAAACAAACCTATTATCCAGCCTAATATTGTTCATTTCAGGTCCCGGCTTAAGGTTGTGTTTAGGTTTTGCATGTCTAGTACCTTGAGGCTCAGTAGCTCTTTGCATCAGGAAGCATCCCTTCATCCCATCATCCCACCGAAGGGGGCCCCTAAAATAGAGCATCATTGTCTGGGAGTTTAAAAGAGACAGATGTTTGTTAAGACGCTGCATTTCCGCCGTTGCTGGGTGGAGTTCATTAGAGGTCTTTTCTGAGCTGAATTGGAGGAAAGAGGTTTGGGAAAAAAAGCAGTGAGAAGAAAGGAAGGACAGAGACAAGACAAGAAATGAAAGGGGGGAATCAGACTCTGGCTGCAGACCCTGGAGAGAAGGGTCTTTCCTCTAAAGTGATTCATTATGGTAACACGATAGCTCTGTCTGGGATAATGGAGCGCAGAGCAGAGGAAGAGGCCATGCGGGCGAGGGCCATGAGCAGCGTGATGTTGATGCTTTTTTCCTGGACAGAGGCCGTTCTCCGCAAAAATCCAGCTTCAAATGCCCTGTAACAAGAGCTGTGTTGTGGTTCAGAGAAAGCCCCGAAAGCTGCTGCGTCGGGGATGGAGGGTTTCGTATGAGTTCAGCTGATGTGGAGGCAGATAGGAGTCCTTGGAAAGCTGGATGGTGGAGAGTACTGAAAGCTCAATTGCTGCAGCAAGAAAAACATTTGCTTATTTCAAGACATGGAACACCCAAAATAGATTATTTTCCTTATCATTTTTCATTATGTGGAGAAAGAGGGCAATTCTGTAAAGCTATTTATTTAAAATTGTCTTTGATAAGAATGCGAGTTAAGAGTCATATTTTCATTTTGGGTTCATTTTTTGTTGCAGATTGTAGGATCTGAGAGCGAAGGGTGCCTTTCTTTGCTGTGCTAAGGTAACAGGCGTGGGGGTAAAGAGAAACGGGCCAGAAGCCCCCTCGTTCCAACAGCAGGTTTCAATTCTCCACCAACAAGGCAGGTTACCTTATGCAGACACCAATATGTGAATTTGGCCAGGTTTATTTTCTTTTGATTAAATTGGTATTTGGGGCATGTGCAGCCGGGATTGAGCCTCTATAATGCCTTTATTCTCCTGGCCCACGCTAGAGAGGGGGAGGGAAAGCGAAATGAGACGAGGTGAGAGAGGAGCCAGATTGGGAAAGCTGTGGTGAGGAGAGAAGTAGTAGTTGTAGTGGTAGAAGACTCTTCTCCTCTGTTCCCTCTGACATTTTGGCCCTCATCTCAATCTTCGTCTCTCCCATGTTAGTGTTCTGGCATGAAATTCCACACATGCCTTTAATTTTGAACAAGGCAGCTCAGGAGCGAAGTTATCTTACCTCTGTGGAATTTTCCACTCTTGCCTCCGATGTGAGCCCAGAAGCAATTAAGCCAAAAAAAAAAAAAAAGAGTGGGGTTTATTATCGGATTGAAAAAGCGGGGCGACCGCTGTTTGTGAACAAAAGCAAATGCAGCATTCGTCTCTGTTTGTTGGGGCATGAGTTTACTAGAGAGTGTGGGTGAAAGTGGCGAGATGGAGCGATAAAGATGAGAGGGAGAGAGGTGATGGAGGGAGAAACACTGCAGTCCTCTCTGGAGTCTCTCCCCTAAAGGGGCCACGAGCACAGAGGATGAGTTGAAAGAGGATGGGCGCAAGAATATTCATCTCCTAGATGACTCTTGCATGTTATCTCACTTTCCCCCCTCTCTCATTCAGAAAATATTTGGCCATTGCCTCTCACAGCTTCAACTGAGTCATGCTCTTTAATAGGCTTCCCAACTCCAGACAGAACAACGTTACATTACAATAGAAAAGACAACATTTTTCTACATCAGGCGAAGCAACTCTTCCGTCTCATTCGTCCTCTGGAGAATCTATGAGCCACGAGTAACCCAATCGCTGAATGTGTGATGGATCTGTGGGACATGTTAAATCCATGGCTCTGTGTTTGACCGCCTGGCCTGCTTTTGTACTCAGGTCCTTGGTTTGGTTTCTCCTTTTGTCTCACTGCTGAAAAGAAAGCTGGGTTATAAAAAGCACAGTAAAGGAAGGCCTTTGAAGTTTTTTCCACGAGAAATTGTGGAGAGGAGCGAGGAAACAGTTGGGTCCTTTCTACTTGAAATAGTAATTATGCAAACGCTTTGATATTTTGGATAGTGGGAGCACACGTTCAAGCCTCCTATTCTCAGAGCTGTTATGGAGAAAAAAAATCCTATTCTCCTGAATAATAACTAGATTGATGTTCAGAAATGATCTTTATTCCAAAGTGACTTCAGAGACATGCGCTGCTTTTTGTCTCTCCAAAATTTGAGCGAAGACCTTCTTTTCAAGCACTAATTGATATAGAACCTATTGCTTCTTCTTCTTCTTCTGCAGTTCATGGCACTATGCCCACTGCACAGCTAAAAAGAGAATTCACAAATCAGCATCATGTGAAATATAGGCTATGTTGAGGTCATGCTCTAGTTTCTGTTTGTTCAAGTCATAATCTTAGAAAAGCTCAAAAATATACTGAATCCACAAAAGGGATTCTGTCTTGACTGATATATATTACAAATCGGAAGGTTATCCTCAGGGTGCAACAGCACTTTGGCAGTCAGTCATTCTCTGTCATCTGCGTATGGCTGTGCTGCAACGAGCTATTAGCAGGAAGCCAATAGAGTACGAATGTGAGCCCTTTGCACCAGTTTCAGTTACATGAAACCCACCCCTGCTGTCTGGCCAACT
This sequence comes from Ctenochaetus hawaiiensis, assembly GCA_029783645.1. Lineage (NCBI taxonomy): Eukaryota > Metazoa > Chordata > Actinopteri > Acanthuriformes > Acanthuridae > Ctenochaetus > Ctenochaetus hawaiiensis. The sequence goes on along the minus strand of JAPZDY010000013.1, from coordinate 18,990,404 downwards.
TCTGCTCTCCGCCCTGTGCTGCGAAGGAAAACATGGGTGTGTGCCGGAGAAAGAGGGAAGGAAGGAAGAAATATCTGCCTTTCTTCTGAAATCTCTACTTTTTCGTCTGGCTATTGAGGATATCCAGAGATTTCAAAAGAGGAGCGAACAGATCAGTGTGATGGCAAGCTAGATGGAGACAGAGAGGAACTTATAGGGAGAGATAATGGAAGAAAAAGAAACAAACAGAGGAGAGAAAAGTCTAAAGATAGTCCTTTCAGGGAGGAGATGTGAGCAGATGTGCACTGGGTTGTCTGGACCAGTTAGCAGCTCATTGAGAGTTTGTGTCCTCTCCCTGAACTCAGACACAAGGAGGTGACACTGACGTCTGCCTCTCAACAATCAATATCAATAACTGCATTAGACATCACTGAGGAACTGAGGAAGGAGGAGGAGTGGATGTTCTTCATGGGATGACTATTGAGTGTGAAACCTACATTTTTTCCATTGACGAGTTGTGAAGAGGTTTAAAGTTGGGTCAGACTGGTTGACTTAAAATTTGGCAGCTAGAACACAGACACCAAAAGTCATCTATCTCTAAAACGCCATCTGCTTAAATGTTGTGTCAAGTGAAAAGCATCATCCAAAAAAAAAAAGAAAAACTAGGCCTCTTAGATCATATGTGCTGCATCAAGAGACAACCAGGCGTGCAAGGTTTATTAGACTGTAACAAAAACACCACAGAATATTTTTAGCTGAAAATCTTTAAAGGAGCTGCATTCGATCAAAAGGAAAAAAAAATATTGCTTTCTATTCTGGAAGTCTGCAAGGAAAAATACAGAAAAATGCTTTCTGTTTGACCTTGATGCTTCACTGGGATAGCAAATAGTTTCTTTCTCTAGCAGTAAATTTGTTTCATTTGTGTTGTGGTCCAGATATTTTTTATGTAACTTGTGATGTCTCCCAGCACTCAGAATGCACGTTTTTGTTCTTCACTGCCTGTGGTGAGCAAGGCCAGAGCTTTGGGCCATACAAGCTTGTCCAACTACCTCATTGACTCTCAAATACAATGTCACTGCCTAAACATTGTTATTTTACCATTGCGGTGCACATATTTCATATTTCAAACCTTATAAATGTCTAGTTTAATTTAACAAATGAGCTGAAGAAAGAAAAAGAGTAATTTATGTAAGTAAATTTGATGAGGTGCCTGATGGGTTTGTTTGACAGTGGCAAAAGGACAAAGTGATACATATGAGGGGGCAAGAATTTAAAAAAAATGCGGTTCAGGGAATGTCAAATATCTCTGGTTACTTCTAAAACATACTCCAAATCAGAAGTGAAGTCTTTAGGCTCCCAGACTCACTGAACTGTATCATTCATTTTGCCACGTGGCGTCCATCCAGAATCTGGCCGTGACCCATTTCAGTGCTGAATTTGAAGAAGTACTTCGCCGCAAGCACTACAGAAATGGCCATTGATGTTGTTTTTAAAGGCCAGAGTTACCCAGTGCGAACTTCACTGGTTCAGTCCAGACTGGGCCTGCTGATCCGTGCTCTGGCTGTCTCACCAGACCCTCACCACCCGCCCGCCTGCCCGCCTGCCTGCCTGCCTGCCTGCCTGCCTGCCTGCCTGCCTGCCTGCCTGCCTGCCTGCCTGCCTGCTGGGTTTCCTGTGCTGGGGAAAGAGAGTTAGAGCAGGAGGCGAGTGGCATGCAGCCAGGAGCCAGGAGCATGTGTGAGCAATCTGTAGAGCCAGACCAGTCAAAGAGGGTGTGTGCGTATGTGTGGAGGCTGCTGTGTGTTTTCGAGGGTGGGGAGGGGCGGCCATACCTGCTCTGTGTAATCATGTCTTAATCATACCTTACCATGTTGCTCTGAATTTAGCTGCGCACATGCAATCTTTAACTATAAAGTTACTACTACCGCCTTCAGAAACCTGACTTTGATATTTTTTCTTTTATCTGCACTGGGAAAGATTTTCCCCCTAAATCTCATTTGATTTCCACAGAGAGCACACAATTATAAAAAAGAAAAGACGGATTTCTGTCTTGTTTGTTTGTTTGTCCAAAGCGCAGATTAGTTTAAAGTGCACTATTGCGCAAGCATACAAATCAGTGACCCTGATCCCTCAGGGTCCATCCCCTCCACCGCCACCACTCCCAAGGCCCGGAGAGCCTCTAAGCCCTGACCCATTAAAGTGACCACCCAGCCCTTTGAGATTAACCTCTGACCTCTAACTTCACTAATATCTGACCCTCATCCAACCCCCACTGAGGCACAACAGAGCCCCATTCAGATGACAGACTCCCTGACTGCTTGTTAGACTGACAGACACTGCCGGCTCATACTCAAACTAGACCAAACATTGCACTTCAGATTGCTACCCTGAGATTCACTTTACAGTTTACTCCAGCATGCACGAGCTGCACTGTGACTCTGCTCTGTTTGTCCCACAGCAATTTATTAGTATAATTTCCTCTCCACCTTTGGGACAACAAACTCCCTTCATTTCATAACTTAGTCAAGCTGCAGATCAGTGATGATCCAGTTTCCCCCCCAAATAAGGAGCACCGAGCGGCCTGTTTGTTGTGGATGGCTCGCTGAGAGACAGACGGGTCTGTTAAGGACTGGTACGTTGTTTACAGAAAAGCCTTTTTCATTACGTAGACGCTGAATATAGCATACGGCTGCCAACATGGATGTGGCACGCAGCTTGAACCCCTACAGTCTGCATGTGAGCAATGTGTGGAGGTGTATTCCAAGAAGACTGAGCACTGCATCAGCCCAAAACAACACGCTCCCTCCCTCGACCTACATGGTAGCCTATTAAACTGACATGACAAATGGGATGTCTTGGCTCTACAAATAATCAGCATGTGGGTGTAAACTTAAAAAAGCTCATGTTATAATTATGATGGATGCCTTTTGTTACTGTACTTCTTCAGAGTTGCTGTCAGTGTATGTTGGAAGGCAAAAACTGCTCACTGATGGAATCAAGCCGTCTTGAAGTCTTGTATTTATAGTGTGTTATCAGTTTTGTTTTGGGATGCTATCACAGAGACGTGCTATTGGCTTTCCCATGCCATTATCTCTTGGAATGTAGATCACTGCTGGCAGGATTCCCACAGAGACGGGATGGGTGTCTCCCACCAGAGACACTGTCCAGAGCGAGTGAGGACACTGCAGAAATCAGTCTGTGTAGAAAATCAAGAAGTGGCATTGACGTGAGTCTAATGAGTGTGTGAGATAAAGACGGGAGGAGGAGGAGACAGAACTCACTGCAGAAAGACTTAATTTTTAATTAAACAGCATTCCTGATAATATATTGAATTACAGACACTCTTACAACAGAGTGTATTGTCAGTTTGTAAAATGTAGTGCTTTCTATTAAAAAAACATTCAGTGGTTACTTCTTAGTAGTCAGTATGGTAGAAAAACTGATTTCCAAGCTCAAACAAGAACATCCCACTTACCCCTCTCAGACCACAACAACAACAACAACAATAACAACTTTCTGTTGAATATTATTCCTCATTTAATTGGTTTAACTGTCCACACAATTTTTGGTGAATGTTACTGTTTAATAAAGTTGTAGTGCAGAATTTTCCTGCATGTCTCAGTGCTGTTTTCTGAGGGCACTTGCTTCGTATACATTCACAAAGGACAGTAATATACAACTAGTGCATCATTTATTTATTTGTATGTCAGCAACAAGGTGGAAATCAGTTGTATATTGTTTCTGTGGTGGTCCAGTAAAGCCTTACAGGCAGAGTAATGTCCTCCGGAAATTCTTCTATTGAGGATATTACTGAACTATGTATTTCCTTTTCTTTCTTAGTCCAAAGTAGTCAGTGAGCTTACTAATAGATTTGCTTCAATATAATTAAAAACTGTATTGCTCTGAGTCAGAAGATAAAACAATAGTATTTTTTTTTACATACAAACTCAATCGTGGACTATCCTGCCCGATGTGTCCCTGCATAAAGAAATAACTCAGGTTTAGGTGAGCCGTGGTGTCATGGCGTGTTTCATTTAAAGAACATCCATGATGGCAGATGAGGCAACCAACTTATCTGTAATGATAACTTGCAATGTTGATATCACCACATGTATTATTTGAGATATCAAACAAAAAGACTGTAAAAGCAATATACAGGGAAGCAGAATAATGTACGAAGCAGCTGCAGCTGATCCCTCTGCAGACAAGAAATCTGTGTCCAGCAGCAGCATGAAAACAGCAACACACCCACTCGCTCACTGTGACTTCCCTGGACAATGACACGCTCTATTTATATGTGGGCTCAATAGCATTTAAGAGGTGTTATACTAGGGAGCTGGAAGGTAAAAGTCCAGACCAATTGATTCATTAAATACGTAAGAACCAAAACAACTACTTTAAATATACAACCAAAATAACAAGCTGCACGATACCAGAAATGTCTGTCAAGGTGGCAAAAACTACAGCCAGATCACTGATCCCACTCTGTGGGTGAATCATTTTAAGTGACAATTGATTAAATGCAGCTATAAATTTGAAATAACTGCTCATCTGGGTTCTAAAATCCCTAAATCATTGTAAAAAAAAAAAATTCAATACATTTAGTGTGAGAAGTGGGAGGAGTTTCTCCAGGTCTCTTACTCAAAGCGACATGTGCTGTGCAGTGCATTGTGGTTACTAGAGTCGTAGCTGATTAAGAAACTTGCATCTCAGCCATTTTCTATTTTTTTCCCCCATTTCTTTATTGAACACTGGTGTTTAATTGTTAAGTCCCAAAGAATTCTTTGTATTTAGTTCATCTCCAACTTATAGTTGGATAAAACAGAATGAGCCAAGACACCAGCAGCCTTTTGTTATAGCAGCAAAGTGCTTTAAGGTTGATTTTCATTTAATCCACTGTAGGTGTAAGCATTCATCACTGCCCCACATACAAAAACAGCTCAGGATGCAGTGTTATGACAAAATCTACCTCACTACCAACCTCCACACCAAACCACTTGGGTCAATATTGTTATTGTTGCCTTTTACCTTGTCTTGTTTCCACAGACATCAGTGAGGTTGATGTGGCCGGAGGATAAAACCCTGTAATACCCACTAACTGTGAGAGGGTGGGAAGGCAGCAGAAACCGACCACTACGCTCGCCCTCCAATGGGCCTCACTTCATTGGTGGTCCTCCTCGCCTCAAATTTTATGGCACAGTCTAGTCATTGCTTTCTGGGCTTTCTTGGAAGGCGAAGGGGGCAAGTAGAAGTGGAATGCTGTAATGTGTTGCATGTGGGGAAGCACCCTGATGTGTATTGAGGTCTGTTCTGCTGTTAAACAATGATGGCACAGGAGCCTACTGTAAAGCCGTCGCTGCTTCTCACAGCTGACACAAGGACGGCTGTGGGATGATTTTCTTTACGTCAAACTAAACACCACTTTTCCAAAATAAAGAAAAAGAGGAGGAAGGACAAAATTATGATGATAAGAGGAGTCAGAGTGTGTAGCTGTTATAAATTACTGGCCATATTATACATGATCCCATCTCCCCTTGGATACAGCATCGATGGCCGCCTCATGTCCCTGACTCCCACCACTGTCCCTGAGCTGCAGCTGGACTGCAGATTACTGTTGTTTACAGAGGAAGAGGGAGGTTGATGGAGGTGGCTGGTTGGATAGTTGGTTGCTGGCTTCAGATCACAGGCTGTGTGCATACGAAACCTCAGAGCAAAACAGGGAGTGCCAGGCTGTCCCAGATCTGCCCTGCAACATGACCATGCTCTTAACCTGCACTGCTCCATTCATGCTTTCACCAGTACATCAGCACTGCATTCACAGCACTTACCTCCTAACCAGAGAGGAGGGGAAAATGTGTAATTTGTGTGCACCTTGCAGCTGTAAAAATGCATTTCATCCACTACATTTTGAAAATTAAAATTCTTACCATCCTGGTAACACCAGTTGCAGTTTTAAGCAGGACATGCAGAAACAGGATGAAGTTGATTTTAGATCCTTAGGACGTCCACCAGTTTTTAACAAAACATTTTTTATAACAAATGAAAAATAAAAAAGCCCATAATATATATATTGAATTTATCTCAACTGACTGTAATGTGCACTAAGAATGTTTTAGACTTTGTGGTGCAGATGCAGTGTGGGAGCTAGATTTGTCATCTGTTATTATTTTATCACCCACACCTTAAAGGCTGGTCCGTGAACATATTGGGCTCTAATTTCGTAGCGCAGCGCACCCTGCGCAGCCTCTGCAGTGGTAATTTCGTGAGGCGCACCACCATGCGCAGCGCATTTGACAATT
>JAPZDY010000013.1:18959839-18974293 GCA_029783645.1 Ctenochaetus hawaiiensis | reverse complement strand
TGTGTGTATATATATATATATATATATATATATATATATACACATATATAAAATCAGAGGGGCAAGAGGAAGGCCTTCTGTGTTTTGTAAAGGTTCATTGGTCAAAATTATTTAAAATCTTTATCACTTTAGTTGATAGTATGCTCATATGGAGTTTACTCATAAAAAACTGCTTTTAAGAAGCTTGTGTCTTACTGAGCAGGCGAACACTGATAGTTCAGCAGGAGCCCATAGATGGCTTCTTGCCCCTTGGCTCTGCAGCAGGTTAATCCAGCCCTTGTGGGAAAATATTTCATCTAAACAGGTAGCTGGTAAAAACAGGTAGATGAACATGCAATTTCCAAAAGAAAGACACAGTTGTCTTCATGAATCTGGATCAAGGTGGATCAAAGTGAATCTCTGCATCAACACGAGGCAGCTGTTCACACTATGGGTTCAGAGGTGAGGGGGCTTTACATGATCCTCATGTGTTGAGAGTGGCCTGCATGCCCTCTTCCCCACAGATCTCTTACCTTATAACAATAACCACAATCCACGGCCGGACCAAAACACAGAAAAATCCCCGGTCGGCCTCTCAGATCTCCTGAGCAGATGCCTGTGGGTGGTGCGATACCTCCAGGGAGGCTCAGACCTCATACAGTCAAGCCCTCTCCACATCTGTCCCGAGTTACGGTGGACACTTAACTCCGTCAAACGCTGGCTGTTTAAGGATTTACATGGTTGGTGTAGAGCAGGTTTGATTGCAGCTGTGTTACTAGGAAGAGGCCTTGAAATCATACTTGAGAGGATTCAGTGCTCCTGTGTGTGCGTGAGCGTGGGACTGCATGTGTTTGTTGAAATCCTGAATATCATTGCTTTTTCCCAAACTTTGCCTCTGCTGTTTCAGCTAGTTGCTGACCAGTTGCTGTGGGATCACATCCTAGAAAAATAAAAGCTTTCCGGAGGAAGAAACTGAGTAGATTAGATAACCAGTGTTGGGATATGATGTAATGATCCCACTCTTTCGCAGTGTATTTGAATAGTAATCATCTCCTAGCATGTGATGGGTGAATACCACATTTTGTTTTCAAATGAGTTGCATATACAGACATTTTGTGATGGACAGACAACAGTGTTACTGAGCAGTAAACAGGGAGCACATGTTCATAATCACCGTCTAGCAATTGCTCAAATGTTGACAATGGTTTCCTTCTGTTGATTCATAGTTGTTTTTAGTTTTCGAGGCGGTGGTGACGGATAGAAGAATGTAACACAGATTCAATTCTGTGTTTACGTTACACTGTGGTGCAATTGTTTGGATTCGGGGCAGCTCCCGTGGCTCTGTGAGATAGATTCAGATGAATGCAGTGACCACTAGATCCTCTGGTGTGCTTAAAAAAATCCTAATTATAGGTCTGCTGATGGATTCTGATGGGAAATGGACAATTTTGGTCCACCAGGCCCACAAATGTGCAGTTATTATAGCTGAGCCAAGTTTAGCACATTCTTTCTGTATGAAAGAGGGTCCAACTTTTGAAATCAGCTAGATAGACTAGCAGCAGCACAAAATTATTCTTTGACAGTCTCATGTGAGCGAATCATCAAGGTGATCTTAAATAAAAACCATCTGGAAATGATTCTTAAAAAAAAAATACCTGAGTCAAACAGCTTGGCAAGTTTTCTTTTTTTTTATCTTTGATATGGAGAAGAAAGTTTAAATAATCATCAGTTTTTTTTGTCAGAGGAGAACTCAAAACAAATGCTGAGACGAGAGCCAGTTCTTGGGTGACCAGTAGCCGTAAATTAGACCGATCACAGAGAGGGCCGTGTTTGCCAGGTGGCACCGTAGCACCCTGATGGTAATCTGTCTGGCCCATGCCAAGCTTTAAAAGGTGGCAACACTCGCTACATTAGGGTTGCTACAATTACAGCTTTCCAAAGCCCATTACCTGCTGATCTATTTAAAGCTATTGTAGCAAGCCTCTTTCCACAGCCACCTGATGTAAGCCTCATGTCAGCAGAGGTAACTTACACAATACACCATACAGGCTACCTCTCAGTGATTGGTCTTAAAAAAAAGGTATAAAGTCTTGTCAGACAGGCCTGAAGTTGCAGTTGAGGATACTGAGTTCATATTTTATTTTTAATTTTTCCTGTAATTAAGGAAATCTAAGTAAATGCATATGCAATCTACATTCTATTTCTTTTTGACTCAATATTTTTAACTTTACTAGCTTTCTAGGGTCTAAAAAGTTCCCTACCATTGAGCAGGGAAAGAAAATGGATTTTGGAAAATTCATGGCCACAGCTAAATTAATTAAATGAATACATGCATTCAGGCATACAAAATAGCTACATGTAAAAATAGCCCAGACTCAGCCGCTGCAATTTCTTGCTCTGCTAGAAAGTCAGCTACCGCCCAGTATATTACACCACTCTTAAGATTCATTAATTCACAATAGACTTTCCTCTCTGGTCGGTTTTGCTCACTGACTAGAGGAGCAGGGAGATATCCAGAGAAAACCACCACACCTACAGAGTCAAGATGTTAACCCAGAGTTCTTGGGAACTGCAACTGCAGCAGCCCACACTGTGCAGCACTGCTCACCAGGCTCACAAACGCTAAAGCTCAAAAACCACTACTGGCGAACGGAGCAGTGACATCAGTGTCTCTTCACCACATTTCATTGCGTTGCATATGAACTGCATATGTACGGCACAATTGAAAACAGACACAGCCAGATTGGGGTGTGCAGTGCGGTGCAGGCAGCATGCACTCTATGAACACAGGGAGCAGCAGCAGTGTTTACCTTCAGTGATACTGAGCAAATGCCAGTAAGTCACCAGCCAAAATAAATGATATGCCTTTTCCTAAGAATTGTAACACAGCAATTACAATATCTCATATCATCTCATATCACTTCTATTGTTCTCGTCAGAATCTCTTACTTTTCTCAGTTTCTCCTTGCCTTAGCATGTCTTATGCTCCAAAGTCGTTACCTCTACTGTATAAATGCTTCATTTCATTGGACAGTGTACAAACCCTACAGGAAATTACAACCAAACACTGTCTTTTTAATTGTATTAAGTCATAATGGATATTTCTTCTTACTATACTAGCGGCCACAGGATATGTAAGGTCAACAACTGTAACAATGGCTGGCTTAACAGGAAAGGAGATAATGATCAAGTAGGTAATTCAAAGTTAAACACTTAAAGTAAGACTTAAAGTAAACATGATCATTGTTGTCGTAGCTGTAATTGCCAAGGAGATAGCTGTGATCAGACAAAGTAAGCATGAAAAAAATCAGTGTTACAAATGAATTAGGGGATGTGCTTTATTTGTCTGATACCGCAGTCCACTGAAAGTGTTTCCACTGTGATCATACACAAGCCAGGGCCAACACAAGCCGACCAGCCTCCCTGAATTTCAAGAGAATTCTGTTATTAGCAACATCTGTCTCAATATTATTGAGGGTTTAGGGTCCTCTGTTCTTTTGAAGAGGCTGAAAGGGTGTACAACTTTCAGGTCGGAGAGCCTGAAGCCAGAAAGGTGTTAAGTGGGTTTTGGCAAACTTTACAAGAGAACTAAAACAAAAAAAAGGGCCTAAGTTTGATTAACTGCTGTAAATAATGTTCAGTAATAACAATGTCACCAAATACACCCTGGTTATGCAATGTTTAGTAGATACACCTTTTGAGTGTATTGTCACTTTTATAGTACATGGCCAAGCCAATAACTGTTTTCTTTTTTAAACATTTTAACTGATTATGATTTTTTCTTATTATTTAAAAAATTTTTGATATGCAAAAAAAAACTTGAGAAGACAGTGAAAAATGCAAATAACTTTTTTGAAGCCCAAATGAAAACAACAAATTCTGACTATCCAACCAACAGTCCAAAGCACAGAGATATTCAATATAGTTTAATGCTAGACAATGATGTTGTCACAATTGAGAAAAACAACCTGGAATCACAAATCCCATTGAATTTTTGCTTAGGAATTGACTTAAAATATTAATCAATCACTGAAATGATTGCAACTTTATTTTCAGACTATTGACCAACAGATCATTTTACTGACTTTTGATCTCTGCACATGTGAAGCAAATTTGGGAGGGTCTAAATACACATTATCTAGTATATTTGTGTAGGTAAAGTTCCAAAAAAGAGATACAATATTTAGTTTCTGTGCATATGCCATTCACATACAGCAAACAGCATAAAAATAGAAGATGTGTGATTATCAGCTTAGACACCTTTGTATTTACAAGTAATCAACCTTCATAAGCTGACAGAAATAATTGTAATGGTAATTACAGTTTGCAAATATAGAAGAATTAATTTCTTCTTGTCTGCATATAAGGATAGATAGATAGATAGATAGATAGATAGATAGATAGATAGATAGATAGATAGATAGATAGATAGATAGATAGATAGATTGATTGATTGATTGATTGATTGCATGAGTGTGATTGCTTTGTCTTAAAATGCCTAGTGTGACATGACTTTATCTCTGAGCAGCATTCAGTTGCCTCCCCGTTGAAGAAGAGGGATGTTTCCTGTGTGCTGCTGTAGTGTAGAGGGGCTGTTCCCTTAGCAGATCCCAGCTCAGTCCGTCCAGAGCAGCGGCGGGGATGAGCGCCGGGGACTAGGCGGCAACGCAACGACGCATTTCACAGGTAAAAGTGGCTCCAGGTCGGGTGATAGAGCGCCTTGAACCTTGGTATTCCCTCGGAATTCTGTTTTTCTACACATTCACGACACATGCGGTCGGCGGAGGAGGTGGAGAGCAGCTGTTGGCGAGGAGCAGACAGAGGTGGAGAGTCGCATCTGCTCTGCCTTCAACATATCGAGCGGTCCCTCAACTTGCAGCCAAGCAAGCTCCCTCGGTGCTCTCCTGTCCGGCTGTCCCTGCCTCCTCTGCCGGGATTAGAGGATCCAGGACAATGCTGTGACACTTTCGGGAGGCGACGTTAGAAGGTGAAGAAGTGGGAGGATGGCGGTGTTTGTTTTTTTTTAACTTGAAGCGTTTGCGGCGGCGGAGGCTGCCACTGTTTGCGGACGCGCTCCGATCAGCTGAAGGTTAAAGATTGCTGATGGAGCTAGCCGGGCTAGCGTTAGCCCCGTTAGGTGCCGTTGTCTCTGCTGTGGAACAGAGGCCAAACTCCGCCAAATTACGCAGTTTTATATGTCCTAGCATACGAGGAGAGATTTATTACTACAGGAACTCTAGTTATGGACTTGAACTAAATACTGCGGCCACGGCTTGTATTTAATAGGCATTCTGTTTTACTCCAAACAGCTATTGCAATTTTGCAATTTTAAGTTGTGCAATTGTTTGCCTTTAATTTCCACAGTGGTGGGCTATGATGTGTGATAGTTGCAGCTGGAGTTATAAAACAGATCATTGCAAATACAGTGTGTTGTGGGTCATCCATCCGCCAAATACCCAAGGACCTCTGCTGATCCACGAACGGTGTGAAGTCTTGAGTCAGGTACGCGTTCTTCCTCGCGGTGGTGAAAGCTTGAACAGACAGATGTTTTGACGGGATTCGGCGTGGTCCTCCTCGTGAACTGCGGGGGCTTTTATGCTGCCACAGCTGCAACCTGCATGTAAGAAGGAAGCAGCGGGGGCTAGCTTCATGCCAAGCCTTGTCAATCATTTCATAACGACATGATGACAACAGTCCGGTCCAGTTGTGCTGTGTAGCTCTCGGTACCGCTCGGGTTTATGTAAGGAGCACCAAATGGCGATGGAAACGGGCTGCGAAGAGCCCCTGGCAAATGGTATGCCAAGTTTAGGTTGCTTTGATGTTTTCATGTTGTCACTTTGTCACACCTGCTGTTTGCATGATGATGGCTGCTGCTTGACCTCTCTTCTCCTTTCCCCGTGCAGCCTCCTGCACGCGCTGCCTCCTAACCTTGCATGGCCATGGTGTCAAAACAGCTTTCTCACTGTCAGTATGCTGAAAATGACGAATTACCTCATCTGCTTAAGACCTACGTTATGATATTATGATATTGAATACCATATTTGAAAGGTATTTACAGAGCAGTAGTATTTATTAGCTGACAAGACTGGATAGACGAAACACTTTTTGCTCTTAAGCATACTCATATCTCAGATTATGTCACAGTGTTAGTATCTGCTTAATGCCTTTAATTTTAGGTCTTGCAGTCATATTAACAAAAAACAAATGCCGCTGTCACTTAGGGACCTCTAGAGGCCAGATTGCCAAAATCGAGATTTCCCCAGACTTGTTTAACTTGAAGATTATGCTGTCACTTAATTATTACAATGTTGCCACAGTAAACAAGTGGAGTACAATCATTACAACTGTGGTAATTTGTGTAGTTTTTTATTCCACAGGATTTAACCAACTCACTCCTCCTTGGTATGGTCTGTCACCGCCTCAGGTCTGATTATTTTGGTAGTGCTGCTTATTATGGAAGTACTATTAACACTGCCCAGGAGTGATCTGTTCCCTCTCGCCAAGGCCTTTCATAGCTCAGTGAGCTTGCATTAAAAGCTGTTCGTAAATGTCAGTAAAGAGGCATTTTATAGACAGTGTGCAGGATTTGTAGATAACAGCAGCTGACGAGTTCAAAGGATGAAATACTGCTAAACGTAGACCCAGGCCAGCAGGAGCTAATGTGCATTTTCACAAGAAAAGGTAGGAACAGATCTAAAGTGTGTGTGCGTGGGTGCATGTGTGTTATCTGGTAGGTCTTTCACACATCCTTGAGACTTGGATGGTGTGTGAACAGAAGGCCAGAGGGGAGGAGGGATATGGTGGGATGGGGAGCGTATTAAGAAGGGAAGCGGCTCATTAATTCCTTCCAGCAGCGGAGGAAAGGGTTGGTCAGCGAAACTGGAGGGGCCCTCCATTGCCATGAGATGAGTCATAACAGTTCAACTTTCAGGAGTGGTCCGAAAAGCAAGCGATAAGTGTGGACTGGAATGATTTCCTGGTTTGGTGCTGCAGAAGTCTGCTTATCCCAGGGCAAGACTTTCCCTTTCCAGTAATCACATGTGTGCACGAGTTGTTCTAGCATGTTTGACAGTCTTCCTCTCTCTCTCTCTGTCCACTCTCTGTCCGTCTTCAGCTTTATTTATAGGACAAGTGCATCAGGAAAATTAGTTTCTTTGCCATTGGGTAGCTCTAGCCGAAGCCTTTGAAAGTCATCTGATGTTTGCCTGGCTACAGGGATCCCCTAGAAGGTCCTGCCTGATGTCGCATGTGATGTCAGAGCAGAGGTGACGCAGGCAGGAGGAAGGAGGCTGGTGGAAGAAGCCAGCCAGAAATGTGTGAAAGCTACTGACATCTGCCAGTGTGCTTTTCAGAGCAAGAATACAGGGAAAGGCCTGAACTGCACGCTCATCTTGTATGTTTTTATGTCCTAGCTTGATGCTAGCCAGTATATTTTCTTATGTTTTGCAGATGGTTGTGCTTACTGCTTTGTTAATTCTGTCAGTTTTATATCAGGCCTCTGATGAATGCTTGAAATAACCCTGACCGTTCATTTTCATGTGTTTGCACAGCAGTTTTTCACATTCTTTCAGGCTGTCCATCATGACAGCCCTTAAATTACTGAGCCTTTTTATCCCACCTGTAATCAAAATTCCTGTCATCTGTGAGCATAATCCTGCTGTCGCCTTGCCACATCCTATCACATACATATAATATGGCATGTCATATGTTTATGTTGGATTATACGTTTTCCCTCTCTAATACTGTTCACGAGGCATAGCCTGCAGAGTCCATCTGATTAGCAGAGAGCCAGAGCATGCTAATGCTAGCTCTTTGATCGCAGTGTCTGGCTGATAAACCATGCCACTGTCATCTCTAGCAAACCCTGGACCTTGACAGACACTAATTACCATGAAGCCAGTTTGGCATGCTCAGAAACAGCATGGAATGGGAAAAGTTCACTGCAGGTGAAGCCTACTGTGTTTCAGCACAGTGCCTCAGTTGATTAGTGTGCCTAATAACCTCCCCTTTATGTACCCTCCCCCCCATATGAAATTATAATTTTTTAAATGCTGGCAGGAGCTGTGGTGTTTTGGACCGAATGCGTAACTCTGAATCTTTCTCCACATAGGAGATTTGGATGCATTCAGTTGAAGGAAATCTGTTGACGTCAAATCCCTACATATCAGCTGAACTGAGCTAAGCCTGCCATACAATGGAAAATGAGTTCATTGATATAACTACTCTCATATCCTCAGTGTCTTACTGGTTGCTGCTTGGCATTGCCTTGTGCATTAATGAGCTATTAGCTATACCATTCTTGTGCATGAGCCAGTTGTTATTGAACATTTTCTGTGGAGTGAAACAATGACACTGAGTTAGAGAAATGTTTGGCTGGATTACTTTTTGAAAGTCTGAAATGAATCAGAACCAGACCGTACTGTTTTCGAACTGTGATGTGTTGGAATATGGTGGAACGAAAACAACACCCCACAACTCAACCCATCCTGCCTTTGATTTCACTGCCAGTGGAGCCTGACTGTAATCATTTTTGGACCGAGGCAATGCAGCGGGAATATCTTAGAGGCTCACATGCTATTGTCTGTGAGCTGCCATTCACAAAAGCAAAACAACTGTTGCCATGGGATATGCTCAACAAAATAATGTAAGTGGGTGGTTTTTGGCTAAACTTTTTTTTTTTGCATGAGCTAATTGACTTTCAATGCACAGGCCCTGCCTGTTGCTCCTCTCTAGGGGGCGTGAGCATTAGAGAAAGCACATGGTGTGCAACGTGGTGAATAGTAATAGGTCATAATTACCCTAAACTCTAGCTGCATTGCACCTGAGCCTAGCAGAATTCCTCCGATGGCGAGTTTCCAGAGGGCAGACAGCTCCCAACATTTTGTGTTGTTATGTTGTTACTCAATGTTCTCCACCTCACTCTACCTCAGATGGAGAGCATTATGCTTTGTAGAGGTCAATTTAAGGTAATATATGGCCTGTGGTAGTTTGACTGTTTATTTCTCTGACCTGAGCCAAAAACAAGCCTCCAGATTCTTTCCCTGGGACAAACAGGAGCCTGCAAAAGGCCTGATTGGAAAGATTGCGACATGGTTGACTCTCCTCCATCCTCACAACAACGCAGTTCCTCAGGAAGAGAGACAGCCCCTTTGTGGGACACAGTGATGTCACATAGATAAACAATGTGCGAACCGTTGCTGTTTGCCGAATGTGATGGGCTGTCATCCCTGAGAAACCCCTGTGCGTGCACAGACCTAACAGATGCAGGCCATACACTAGCCAAGTACACACCCACATGGGTCAGTTGTTATAGATCCAAGGAGACTGGGAACAATGTGTTGGGGAGGTGCGGCTCTTGTGGAATATTTTAGGAAGCAGGCTAATCGTCTTTTTGGTTCCAGGCTCTGTTGTATGAGATTTCTTTTGTTGTGTTGTTGTCTTTCTTTTTTTTATAGCTGGAGCTGTTAAATCCTGATTTGTTTTTGACTTCACTTTTAGAGGGGATGTGCTATTTTAGCACATCTCTGTGTCTTCTTCAGGACATTAATCACTGTTGCTCAGTTGGTTTTGACCACAGGCAGACAATCTGTTTTTATACTTTATGCCTGTTATACAATTTACTATATCTATATCTAACTATATACCTCTCTCCCTCTCTTAACATGCACATAAACACACATATATGTATAGACAGATGTACAGATGTAGATAGATTTATATACATAGATATATAAATACATAGGCAGATATTTCACATAGTCTGTCTGCAATCTGGGATATGCACCAACACCCTCTGTCTCTGCAGTTCTGCCCCCAAGGCCTGATCTAGGTCTCTGTCCCGCATTGTCTGCCACCCGTGCTGTCCCCCTGCTTCCCTTCCTCCCCATCTCCCCAATATGCCCTCATCTCAGTTGGGCCATGAATAAGGAGCTGACACCAAACTGTCAACCTGCAAACCATCATGCCCCTGCAGCCTGCCGCTGGTGTAGCCACCAGTGAGGGCACAGGCCAACCTCACACACCTTAAAAAATGCTTGGATCTGTTTTTAATAAACAAGCTGTGGCCTTAACAAAAGTTCACTTGACCTCAGAAGTGGTTGTCTTAAGTGTTTCACAAAGTAGTAAATGATGTTATTGTAGTAGTGTGTGTTCCGCTGATTTAAGAAAATGTGGGGGCTGGTGTGAGGGTCTTCTTTAGGGAAATGCCAACCCTCATGTGGTTCTATTTATTTTTAGCTTACATTGCAGCAAATGTTAACCATAAATTTTGTTATTAATTTCTTAGAGCTGTGTCATTAAAATCAAGCAGATCTGCACTTTTTTCTCCACTCCTCCAATTTGAGAGCCTGTGATGCCAGTCTTTTTCACACAAGACCGCATTGTAGTGAAACACAGTGTTGTTGTGTTTGAGGGGATGAAAGCGGACCATTGTTGCCTACCTTTGCTTCAATCTGAGGTTTTATTTGATATAAAATGGGTAATTCTGTTGCGTAACAGCATTAGCAGTATTTACACTGAGCTTGTCATGGGGAGTAAAGAGTAAGGGTGGGGTATTTATGGGGGACTGAATGAGGGCAGGTCACTTTACGGGAGGAAATCCTCACTTTTTTTACTGATGATTGAGATAATCCTTATTTAGTGATGACACCTAGAGCAATTGCCTCAGATTAAGGGTTTAGCCAGATTAGACATCATATGGATGTGCAGTTAAGACAGGTTAATGTGCAGCTATCATAACAAAAGTGAATTAGCATATTAATAAGCATATCCCTCGACCTAAGGCTCACTTAATTAAGCTTTTGCCTGGCTGGAGGCAAAGGCTTCATCTGCAGGAAGGAAAGGGTAGTGAAACCAATCTGACTCTGATCTTTAAGTCTGATATGGACTGTCAGCACTGTAGTAACCCTGGTGTTAGTTTTAAGTGAAGAAAAAAATTGTTTACATTTTAGAGAAAACTATGTAGTGAAAAATGGCCACAAATATTACAGTCTTGGATCTCATTCTGCTGGCATTTACAGTATTTCAGAGACATTATGTGACTCATTAAACACAGTCACTGGCCTGCTGCCCAGCACTAGTTCGACTACAGTTTATGAAATAACAGTCAGGGAAAAAATGTGCATGTCCCTGTTCTAGTTGCTCATCTTTAAGCAAAAAAAAAAAACAAATCAAAACAAATTTTTTGCATTTGACATTGTTCATCTCTCTACCAAAATCAGAACTAACCTCTCCTGAGGAGATTACTCAAAACGCAAATGGAAATAGTTAAACTCAACAAAAGTATTAACTGGGTAAGCGCCAAGAGTCAATCCTCCAAAACTAACAGGTTTAAGGTTTTAAAAGAAAAAGATAATCGTATTAGAGTGCCAGACATACTAAGAGAGCAGCATTTCACGGTCTTGGATTCTGTTAATCACCTAGTAGGCCATCCTAGGGTTCAGGTACCAGAAGGAGGGAGGCAGAGAGGGAGCAGGAGGAAACACAGAGGGGTAGTGATTCTGCCCTCTGAGTCAGGACTCCTTTCATGGATGGATTTTTTTTTCGTCTCTATGGGACTATCATGCTAAACAAATGCTAAGAAGCAAAACAAATGCTAATCTGTTTGCAGCTGAATACATTCCGGCGAAGCTGCATTCGGCCGTCTGTTTTTTTCAGAACCGAAAACAAGCAATTTGGCTCTGCCATTAAACAATCGTAGTGTGATTGGCTTTTAAACTGTCTAAACAGCATTTGATTCTGGCAACGAGTCGCACACTGCTGTTCCTGAATGCCATTTCTTATTAAGGACAGCCAGGTTGTTGGCAGTCTGTTCAAGTGGAGAGTATTGAATGAGTGGGCTGCAGCAGCATCTGTCCTGTTGACAAGGCAGCAAGCATGACTTCATCAAGGACATTACATCATGAGCAGATGCACCCTTGGTATCATCAATTTGATTCCTCATTGGCTCTTGTTAATAACAACACTTAAAGTCATTTTTGGGCAGGAATGCCACTCTACAGTCCTTGTAGATTAGTTTTACATAGTGTTATCTCGGTGTCCCTCAACTGCAGTTTTCTTCAACAACTTTCGTGTTCACTGTTCATGTTAAGTTAAAACACTCAGCATTAGTGCTGGTTAAAAAAGAAAAAAAAGAGAAACACCTAGCTGCATTTCACTACTATTTTGATCATTGTCTTATATAACTGAACAATTGTGTAGTGTATAAAATATGAGAAAGTAGTGAGAATCCTCCATAACAGCTTCTTTACTCTGCATGTTTGTCCGACCAGCAGTCAAAGGGCCCAGATATATTTAATTCACTGTTCTAGAGGACTAAGAAGTTATCATCTGAGGAGGATCCATTGAATTTTGGCCAATTGGTTGTGTCATTTATTGACAAACGACACAACTATTCATTGCTAATCATTTGAGCAGTACACACACCAGAAAAGAAAAAAAAAATCATTAGTTCAGTTCCTTTTAATTCTGATATTATGAGTCTTTTTTGATTAATTTCTTGAGTCAGAAAAGAAGGAAGTAGTTTTGTAATATGAAATCCCTTATCATAGACAGATTTTTCTTGGGCTTATGACTTAAAAACATGCTCATATGTAAGATTATTACCTGACAGTACTTAAAGATGAGGAAAAGATATAACAAGATGGGATGTGATTGTGAGCAGGGAGGAATACAAACCCCCAGTTTCCTCACTGATGCAAAACATAAGCTTTTGTGGGCTGCTAACAGCTACCATACTGCCACTGTATGGGAGTCTTCAGGGAGCCCACAGTAAACAGTGACATTTCACTGCAGCACCAGCAGCCTTCTAAAACTCTTGTTGCCTCTGATCATCATTGTAGGTTGTTTTTGAGTGTGCTTATTTACCTCTTGCTCCTCCTCAGTTCTGGACATAGTCGGGTTTGGTGCCGGTGATCGCCGAGTGAAATGGAAAAAGGGTTGTTGCTAGGAGGACTGGAGAAGAGAGGAGGGAGGGACAGGCTTCTGGGAAGGCGGGTGATCTCTGTGTCGTGGCGGCTTAGAATTTTTTTTTTTTTTTTTTTTTTGTGTTTCATCCCCTCAACTGTCCATATAGGTTAGGACCATTGACAAAAAAGAGGACATGGGAAGCAGGGATAATGGTTTTATCGTCACCTTCTTTTCTCTGTCTCTCTTCTTGTCTCTTCATGTCATCCCCCTCTTTCTTTTTTTCCCAGTGATGGCCTCAGCTGCGCAGCTGTGCCGGTGATCCTGCCGCTGCACGTAGGGAAGAAGCAAAGACGCTTTGACAACCGACCTACCTTCCTCTCTCTTAAAAAAACATAGGCAGAAAAAGGAAAAAAAAAGAAAACTCACCAGCATAAACAAATGCGATCATGTACAGCGTGGAGGACCTCCTCATCTCTCATGGATACAAGCTACCCAAGCATACAACCACCTCTTCCAATCCTACCCCAGCAATCGCATCCTCGTCCCGCCAGGCTCCCCCGTCCTCACCGCCGTCCTACAGCAAACACCATGAAATCCTGGAGAACGTGCCCGGCTCCAGGACAGTGAATGGCTATGAAAGAGGGCCCGGGGTGCCCTATGGGAGCAGTGGGGGAACCAGACAGCCTCAAGTGTATGGCAGCGGCTGTCCCAACAACAACAACAACGAACCCAGGGACAGGAGCCAGTCCAGGCGGGAGGGTGAGAGCCGGAGCCAAATAGACACCCATTCCTTGGGAGAGTCGCTGACCTCAGACAGCGGGTAAGTCACAGCCTGTGTTGAGCTTTACCACCAGCAGTGTGGTCCTGTTTGATAGGCCCTTTGCCTTTACTAACTTGATTACAGCGGTCATTACCATTTATTGACAAATGTCACAATCATTCATTGTTATGGTGCTTTGCTAGAGCAGATGAATTAAATTAAATAACTCATTAAGGAGTTTTGCATGCTAACTTTGCATTCTGTCTTAAATGGAACTACCTAACAGGCTTTCTTGCCATCTTTCTCTCTCTCTCTGTCTACCCTTGTGAATAACTTCTCATATAATTGCTATTTCCCTTTATCTCAATCAAGTCTTGCATAGGGCAGGAGGGATAATGTATGCATGAGTCTTAATCTGCCACATGGGACCTTGGAGGTATAATTAAAGCAGCATTTGGGGAAACCTATGTGCCCTGTTTGAGCATGCCCAGTCTTACACACACACAGTTTGCCAGATTTGTCAGGATACCCCCTTCCTCAGTCTAACCCCAAAAATAACCATAAATGCACAACTGGCTTCCACTGTCACACACAAGCATTACACCTACTTTATATAATGCATGCCCCATCAATAATACAGGATTCATATAGGGTTCATTTAAATATGTATATGGAGGATAGGCTATATTTAGCCTAGACTAGAGTTATGCAATTGAAACCCTCTCGGGTAGGAACTGTTAGAACGTATGATATTTCCACAGATATTGCCTGGCTGCAGCCAATCTGTTTTTTCCTAAAAAATAGGATTG
>JAPZDY010000013.1:18935841-18948436 GCA_029783645.1 Ctenochaetus hawaiiensis | reverse complement strand
CCGGGGGGGGGGGGGGGGGGGGGCACATGCCCCCCCAATGGCAAGCCTTACCCCCTGTAACCCCTGCAAACTCGGCTGACAGTGAATTAGATAACTAAATGTGCATGTTACAAATAGAAACTAATATATTTTCAATTATGCTGAATAAATAAAAGTATGTTGTTAGAAACCAAGCTCATTATCGGTTCCACTGATGCATGTAAATTGTGAATGCAGTCTACTGTAACTGAACACCGGGAAAAGCCGGTAAGTCAGCACTGACGGGCTTAAACAGAAATATCTGTGTTGCTGAGATGATGTTGCTGCCATAACTGTGGGAGAACCCTCAGGAAACTTGGAGTTTTGGCCTTCATCTGTTGGCACTGCTTTAGTGTCTGCTCGATCTGACTCACTCTGGATGTTTGTGGAAGATGGCTAAGTCTGAGCCATCACTTAAATACTTTCACAGTTTTTGGCGAGATGAAAAGATAGTTGGCATCTCCTAACGCTCTACTCATTAGCAACATGTTCTTAAATGGGTCACGCAACGGCCATCTTGATTTGCTATGTCAGTTCTTGTAACTTACTCCATTGCATAAGAACATGTCTGTTGAGTTTCTCAATCCTGCTTCTTGAAAGTTCTCCTATAGTGATTTAATTCTCTCTTGTAGGCTTTGAAATATTTGAATGATTTTTCTCTCTCTGTCTCTGTCTCTCCCTCTTCTGTCTCTATTTCTGTTATGTCAGGTCTGAATGTCAGTCTGGAGTTTTGTCTCAGCTGCTGCTGGTGTGGGGTGTTATTTTGAGAGGTGAACAAAGAGTAATGGGATTGTTGGCATACCAGCAGGGACACACCATCATGCACCCATCTGGCTGCAGAGATGCATGTACATGGACTCAAGTGAGCAAGCACGCACATGCACACACACACACACACACACACACACACACACACACACACACACACACACACACACACACACACTTGTTGACTGGGGGTCAAGCTTATAATCATGAAATGTTCAGTTTATCTCATACTTGCACTGATTTAGAAATGACTGGGGTTAAATGAGGGGACAGGGATGAGGTCCTGACCACTTATTAAATGTCCCGACTTTGCAACAGTGCTTCCTGTATAAAACAGTTCTTTATGTACCATGTAGGAAACTGTATTGCTAAAGATTTTCATCTTGAACTTCTGTGCAAGTGTAGAGCAAGAGCAAAGGTAAATGTGAAAATGCCTGGATGGAATAAAATGGCGTAAAACACTTATAAGAATGCAGTCTCTCTTTACTTTGCCTCATCACAGTAAACATGCTTTGAAAAAATTGAATTAACAGTTTGGGACAAGCACAGAGGTTGAATTCTCCAGCTGTTTCTATTTTTCTTTTGCTCTTGGTTTGTAAAACAGCCACTGGAGGTACTGATATATAGTGATTGTGAGCTGTGGTTTTCCCAGTAAACACAGGGACCTCTTCAGCTGCTGCAGCTATGTTTCTGGGCTGGACGGACCAGACAGGCAGCCAGGACTACTTCTACTCAGTTTCTGTGGCGGCATGGCAGGGTTTGTTTTGAGAGCAGACTGGACAGAGAATTAACCAGGAAAATGGAAACTGTGGGTCTGCCCAAGCGGACTGGCAGACGGGCATGCTCTGCTGGCAGCAGCAGAGGTCAGTGTGTTTACTGGGGAAAAACTACAGCTCACAGTCTGCTTCATCAGCACCACTGCTGCTGTTCATTTTATAAAGCAAACACAGATACAAAGAAAAACACAGGTACAAACAGGGGTAACTTCATTATCAATGCTTGACTCAAACTCATGAGGCACCTTGGGAAGGCAGCCAATAAGATATTCTAAGGACTAATGATTTTAATAAGGACTTCATCATATGGAAGTGATAATGGATTATTTTAATCTGCACTAAAAAAGACCACAGAAGATATCTCTACAACACAATATACAGGATCTATATCTATATCCTTTACATAAAGTCAATACTTTTATTCCTTCATGTTCTGTGAATAATAAGCAAACAAGCACCAACTGGTTAATAAACTCATAATGACTCATCAACAGATCATTAGATTATGTCATAAAAATAAAACTTTCATGAATAATTTTTCATTTTATGTATTGTAATATAATATAGTGTAAAACTAGTGTCTGATTTAGAAGGCAGGACAGTAAGGCCTTAGTGTCAGGGCTTACAGAACAATGGACTCAAAATGCAGATCAGTGAACAAACTAGTGTTTTATTTACAAAAGTGAGTGCAAGATATGTACAGTAGTGACATAGCGACAACAATGACAACAAGCAAGGGGGGAAAGAGAAAAGCTGAGACAATCCAAAAATCCTGAAGTTCAGATCGACCAAAGTCAAGCACCAAGAGAGCAATAAACACAAGAACTATCCCAGAAAAATACTTGGGAGAGAGGCCGAGAGCGGTACCACGCGGACTGAGCAGCAAACGAGCAGTCTGTGGAGAGTGAAGCCGGGTTTTATACAACAGGGAGAGATGGACTGGTAATCAGGCAGATGGCGATCGGGTGTGCAGGTGAGTGAATGCAGGAGAGCCTGGGAGCCCCGCCCACCCCTGGGACAAACACACAGGGAGAACAAGACAACACAAACACATAACACAAGGGAGGAGAGCATAGAGGAAAAAACAAGGGGAAACACAGCAGACTGGCTGGATCCTGACACTTAGCTTGTCAGACATCTGGTCTGATTATAAAAAATCCCTCAGTACAAATGTGTTTACTGTTACATCTCTCTATTATTCACCGCTGGAAAGACTCTGCTGTTTTTCTGAATCATTATCAAATGATATTCACAGCTAGGCCTCAAACGATCTCAAACAGGATGTAGTGTTGAATCAGATTATTCAAACATATGTGATGTTTCCTTACTTGAGTCACACTGTGGGTTTCACACAAAGGTTTAAATTAATTCGGAGAGGCAATCACCCATTGAAGAAAGCAGATGGATAATTGCAGCAAAGTTATACAACTGGAAATAGAAGTGGAAAGATAAACTAAGACAAAAAAGGAGGAAGGAGGGATATTTTTTAGAGGCCATGCTCCTTTAAATTTAAACATATTTACACTGTGGTCCTTTTTTGAATTAGGCTGAATAAGATTTTTTGTGCTCACAGGTCAAAATGAGCAGGAAAATATTCTGGAAATAAAAGTAATACAGTTATTAGCAATTGATCTTGTTTGGAGTTGGAAATGTC
This sequence comes from Ctenochaetus hawaiiensis, assembly GCA_029783645.1. Taxonomy (NCBI): domain Eukaryota; kingdom Metazoa; phylum Chordata; class Actinopteri; order Acanthuriformes; family Acanthuridae; genus Ctenochaetus; species Ctenochaetus hawaiiensis. Next base: position 18,945,220 of record JAPZDY010000013.1, on the reverse strand, counting down.
CTGTCAGTAGTTTTACCAACATCTCTCTTACAAAACTCCTTTCGGTTGGTGTCCAGCTCTCTTAATCCATGTATTGGAAAACCATGTGGAACATGTTATGGAAATATGACATTTCAGTCTATTTGATGTTTTTATTTCAGGACTGTTATGGTCTCATTGCTTAACACAGGTTTGATGACTTGGTCTCTCTTTTTTTGGCTCCTCAGTGAAGAGGGACTTTTGAAACAGAAGCTTCAAATTTACTCATAATTCAGTCATCTGTTTCCATTGTACTTGTGGCTTTTGATTTAATCAACAGCCCAAGCTTTAAACTCAGTTATGCAATAAAACTTGTTAGGGTCATTTAAATTTTTTCCTTTTTCCTTTTTGTTTTGAAGTTTTTAATTTCCCCTTCAGTATTGTTTTGTGCAAGGACTGGGCAATAGAAAGACACTTTATGATAACGTGACAAAATAATTCTGGAAGTTTAACTGAAATTGAACTGAAAACTATTTCAGTGTAAAAGAGGTGTGCAAAATAAAAACACAATAGGAAACTATGGAAACATATGTTCTGTCTTTTGTTAGGTTAAAGAGAGACTGCCAGCCTTAATGAAACTTACACTACAAACTTTAAAAAAATGATATCCCTTTTTAAAATAAACTTCACCAAAACACTACTGCCTTGTTAAAAAAAATGTTACAAAAAATCTAAAATAATGCAAAAATATTTTAGTTTAGGTATTTCAGTGACTGCAAATCAAGGTTCATTGATTGTACTTTTTTTTACATGTTCAATTGTATGGAATTAGCAAACACTTCAAACATAAAAACAAACAAAAGTACGAATCTGAAAGTTAAAACTGTAATAAAAAAAATGGAAAATTCTTAACCTTTATCAAAACACGCACAGTCGCTTTAATAACTGGATACCAAGAAAACACTAAACAAAATTTCCATGCGTACCTCTGTCTGTCATGTGTAGGCTGTTGGATGGTCAGCAGGTGATGAAGCCAACAATTATTTGAAGACCACTAGGTGGCAACAACTCACCAGCAAAGTTCTCAGGCATTTTATTCAGACTGGGCAACAGTTTGTTCTTCTTCACATGTACAGAAATATTTGTTGCAGTAATGTGGAACTATTAACAAGCTTGTTACTTCTTTTGACGTCTTCTACAAAATACCTTTTTAAATTTCTCTTTTATCTCAAGTATATTGAAAACTAAACCCTGTATTACACTATTGTTGTTCACTGTATTATTTGTTAACATACAATTGTCATGTTATAACAGAATGTCTTCATCAATTTCAGTCAGTCAATAAAAGAAAATGAAAAGGAGCTTGTATTGAAGCTAAATGATTTAAGGGGCACTGTCGCAAGATTGTGATAGAATTTAAATCTCTGTATGCTTTTCTACATGTAAAGCTACTAAATGCAAGTTTAAAATGAATAAACTGTGTTTACTACATTCCTATAGTGTGTCCATTGTGACGTCAAGACCATCATTGCTATGGGAATAGCTTTAGGAATGCTTGTTACCCAATTCACTTCGTTTTTGTGCTCTCCTCTCCTGCTGTTCATTCACTCATGCATGCATGGCTTTCATATGATCCCTCTTTTACCATGCAAACTGTTAAACATCAGCACACACATAAAAAGGGATTTTGGATTGTGAGAATCTTGACAACAGTTGTTGGCCAGATTCCTTTTCCCTACCCCAAAAACACTTATTTGCCCTTCACACAAACTGATTTTATCACTACAAAATCCAACTCCCTCCACTGCAGGTATATTCGATATGCTGACTAACACAAACTTGTGTACTTAAAAGAGAAACACTTCAATCAAATTTAAATCTAAAACACACAGTAAGATCAAAAATGTTGAATTTATTTGGCAATACACAGAATCTTTCAGCTGAGAACTTTAAAGTGACATTGCTATGTTAGGAATGTGTGCATAAAGGACAAAGCAGTTACATGTGCTGTTGATATTCAGTACATTGTGTTACATTGTATGTAAAGTTAGGTTTCCAGGGGTGATGGCGCAGCCAGGAGTTATCCTGAACTGTTTGCAGGGAAGGATCCCGGAATTAGGCTGTTTGCTCTGTAAGGTCTGTCGTCTTTCCAGTAAAAACATTCCCACACCACAGGCAAGCAAAGCATGCTGAGGGCCAGACACTTAACACAAGCAGGGCGGATTCAGAGCATCCTGCATCCTGGATGCTCGCTGCTGCTAAACCTCAGCCATGGAGACCCAGCATGGGATTACAGGAGCTCTCAAGTCCCCCATGCCCTGCACTGCTTCCCCTCACTCCTGCCAGGTTATATGTGTGGTTTGATCAGCTGTGGTACATTATTATAATTTAATATATGACATATAAAAAAAAAAATCAAGGATTTCAAATTATACATGAAAAGGCTATGACAGACATTACTTATGAGACATTTCCACACAATATCAGTTTTTTTTCCTTTCCTTTTTTTCATTTTTTTTTTCCTCCTAAATCTAAATATAACAGAGATTCTTATAAGGTTGTCACATTGTTAAACATAACTGAGAATACATCTGACTACGTGTACTTAAAGTGATTGTTTTTAATCTAGGATCCTCAGTGAGTTTACGTAAATGAAGCAAAAAATTATTTGTGCTTAGATTCTTTTAAGGGAAACCAGCAAGAAACACCTCTAGACACCTCCATAAGTGCCATCGTAAGAGAATGGCTTGTTTGTCACACAGTGGCCAGCAACCTCAGGTGTCCATCTCTGATACTTGGGCTTGCCATCTTTGTCCTGCCGGACGATGATGGTGCTTTTGGATGCCACTGAGGGGTCTTCATCAAAGAAGTTGAAGGGTCTGAGGAAGAAGCCGACTGCGTTGCCGGGTGTTGCCGTGTTGGGGATGTCTTCTGAGTGAGGCACATGCAGGAAGCCCACTGTCACCCAGGCAACCAGGTCCTGCACACAGAAGGGCAAACATTAATTAAAATGATTGGAATGAGAAACATGTCAAACAGTTTCTATCTACCTGAAAGTACATTCAGACTAAAAGGTAAGTAGACATGAGTCAGGAGTGGCCAGGACTGATAAGCAGTTTCTTTCAGGAAGAGAAAACTTTCAACAAACTAAACATGTTAGAAAACTTGAGACATAAACCACATTTCTAAGAATTTATTTGAAACCTCACTAGAGATACTGTCTATTAATTACTTGTGACTTTTGCCTATGCACGAAAATGGATTTTTAAGCGTTTTTTTTCATATATCGAATGTCAAAAAAAGAGTTAACATAAATGATTACTGATCTGTAACCAAAGTCCCCTGCTACTCTTCAGTCCCCATCTGTAAGCGATTATTTGTAATCAAAAGATGTTATTATAAAAACTAGTAAAGTTCTGGATACATTTTTTCTTACATATTAACAAGTTTTTGAAACCTGGTGCCAGTATTTCTCAACTGTGCATTAAAAAATTACAGATTTAAAAAACCTTGCTTAAAAAACACTTTGAAACAGGGTGTGAGGAATTTTTCAGTGGAATGGCTTGTAGGTAAAAAAAAAAAAGTTCCTGAAAAAGAAAGAAAATCCCTAACATTTTAGGTAAAATGTTTTGTTTTCTGCCTTTAGTGCAAACAACATATTGCTATCAATTGAATGTTTGTCTTGGCATCTACATACATTGTGTAGAAATCTCTGACTTTATCTTGCAACCATATTGTAATATTGTACGACATATCAGGGGCGGTTGATAAGTTCATGGCCAATGGCAGTAGGAGATGAATAATGCAGCTCTCTTTTAATGCATGTGCAGTTCACCTCAGTTCACTATGCATATTCAGTAAATATGCATATGTGGTATTTCTGTTCCTGAAATTTGAAAATTTCTTGCCAGTACTGTCTGAAAAAATGAATGATGTCTGCTTTTGTCATCCAGAAATGTGAAATTGAACTTGTCCAACACTGATTTATCATTTGCATACTACTTATATTTCGAAAAATGAGGCTCAGTGGTCGTTACTTTGGCATAGAAAGTATGCATATGCTCCATGACCACTGCAATAAAGTGTGTAAATGTAGGAGGGGACTATGTTGAAATATAAATGAAGAAAAACATCTAAAGTTGACTCTTTCTTCCTCAGGCCATAAACTTATTTATCACCCGGCATGCAATAACAGGGAATGTACATGTGCTTAGACTGATTTTCACCATTACCTGGTTAACTATGTCTTCATCGTTGCGGATAAAGTCCTCAAAAGACACAAGAGGTTTCCAAGGGTCATTCTGGGTGTACATGGTGCTGCTGGTGACTTCACTGTCTCTGTGACGGGTCACAGCCAGAGGATACCTGAAAAGAGACAGTGTCGTCAAACTAACTCTGAAACTCAGACGTCTAAAAGGAAAACAATTCATGTAGGGAAAACAGCACACTCAGTCTGTCAGAAGTTTGTTTGTTACTGTAATTTTATTATATAGATTTTTTTACTTAAGTCAAATGGCTAATTTAACAAAGTGATATCCCACAATAAAAAATGAAGCTGTTTTTTTCCTGGGTCAACTTCTAACCAAATTCCAAGTCAAGAGAAAAACTTTGTCAATGCCACTAATCCTCTGTTGGGTAAATCATTACAAACTATGTTAGCTATGTTATCACTACAAGTATGCAAGCTTTGCTAATGTGTAAAGAACTGAAATTTAACTGGAAGATTCCAATGTGTCCAAAGAAACCATTAATGGCTTTGGGAGATGGTAAGATGGTAGAAAAGTCATCTAGAATGGTTACACTGACCTACAAATTTTTTCCTTTATACATTTTTTTAGGCAACATATGGGCAAAAACACATTACCTTGACCAACTGATGCCAATTTCCTCTTTCCACCCTCTTGGAAGGACACTGTGGGCATGTGAGTTAAGTTGAATACGGTAACTCTTGTGGTGCCCCCATTTATTTTTCATATTGGGGTTGATAAAGTGCACATAGCGGGGGAACTTTTTGCCAAAGCGGAAAGCGGCAGATCGCTCTTTCTTGTGCTCTGTCTTGTGGAGTTTGGACTGGACGATGAAATTCTCTGGGCTCCAGGGATTTGTAAAGTTGACATATTTGAGATCCATCGTCACAAAGCTGTTATCGCGACCTGTGTCACAGTGAGGCAAAGAGTGGTCATGAAGAAGTCAGAGAAGTCTTTTGTGACCCTATACATACATTTACCTTTACATCATAAGTCTCCATTACTATTTTCATACGAGTCGAGTTGAAATCACTTTTAAAATGGTGAATGACAGACAGGTTAACAAGATGATCTTACTGACTTGTGCATGGAGGACAAGTTACCCTAGATCATAGATAACCTTGATCACACATTTCAACAACAACAACAGTCACACAGAATTGATAGGCCAAGTCTGTCTCCTTTATGACAGGGTAAAGTTCAGGAAATCATTTTATCTTGACTGGCATCAATAAAAGACTTAGTCGAGACTTAATAAAAGCTAAGCCTCTGTCTGCCCTGTTTTTTTTTTAGCTTAGTTTGCTTTTGGTTCAAATACAATTCACCTTACCTTGAATTGCCTTGTTGCTGAAAGGTGTGGTACAAATAAACTCACCTTGCCTTGGCCTCAAAAACACAACATAAACAAAATCTACTGGTGTAAAAGTTATAGTTGGTCACCAAATTTCTTGAACGAACACAATGGGACGATGCTTGTAACCTACTGTTGTCTCATGTCGATACTGGAAGATGTTGCAAAACAATGGATTATGCTTCTGTGCATGGAACTATGCCAAATAATCAATGGTTTAGACAGAGTTAGGGTAATGCACCAAAACACTTGATCAATGTCGGGTAAATGTTTTCATTATAGTTGCTAAAAAAAGGGCAATGTTAATTTTGGAACAATGAAAAGGGATGAACTCCTAGCCTTTTCCTTAGAGTTTGACCCCTTATAATCTTAATTTCCAGTTTGTTTGATAAAATGGAATTTGCAAGATCATTGAGCATGCCATTAGTTTTATAGAAAGTTGTCTGGGTATCCCACCGATCTTGAATTTTTTGGGCAATGGTCAATCAAGGGCTTTAAAACCTAAAAAAGGTGACTGTACCATAATACTCACCAGCAATATCCAGGTCCACTTTATAATGAATAAGGTGTGTGTGCAGGTTGCCCAACACATAGTTGTACACTCTGGAGCCATAAGGCAGTCCATTGGGTGTAAAGAAAGTGGCATGGATGTATCCGGTAGCGCTGACCTTTACCTCCATCACTCCATTCTGGTAGAAGAGGAAATCCCAGATGTAATCATAATTGTACACCGTTGAGGTAGTCCGCAACACCAGCACAGTGTTTTCCAGACCTCCGTAGAAGTTGTATCCCCCCATAAAGTTGGAGTCAAAATGCCTTCTCAGAGGCATGGCAGTGGTCATCTCAAAAATACAGAGTGCATTTTTGTGCTGCACAGGTTTGTCTGTGTCGTAGTAGTGGTAAAGGTCAACAAAAGTGGCAATTTCTGGACAGTCGATTCCAGGTGCTAGCTCGAAGGAGGAGCTGCCCATTGCCCAGCCACCATCAATGTATTTTGTTTGCATGGCAGCGGGGGTATCACCAGCATAGAAAGCGATAGCTTCTTGAAGACTGACCTCATAGGCTATCCTTTCTCCATTAAAACGGAGGTCAAAGACTTGAAGTCCAGCTGATGTGCGGACACGGTAGGCAAAAGACCATCCAGCATATTCGACAAAATTGTTGTCAGTATGATAGCGGGGCCCCTGTGGCTCCACAAGCTTTGGCCCATGGATATCAGTAGGGGTGTTGGTATGACCCCGAGGGATGTAGGAAGAGTAATGGTCATTGTCGTCATGATCAGGTAGTCTGGCCTTCTCTACATCTCCTGATTCATATTTTGCTACCAGTTCCTCAACACTATCAAAATACATACCGTTGTACCAGACCTTTTCCACAGTCCATTTTTCTGGATCTAGGTCCTTGTGATTGATCAACACCTCAAACCCAACTGGGTGGATGAAGTAACCGTCCACAAACTTCTGCAATATTATCCAGGTTCTCCTCTCACCTGAACTCAATCCACGGGGGCCTACGTCTGAGAATGTCAGGCAGCGGTCAGAGCAGTTAACGAAGGAAAAACCTCCTGTTGTCTCAAACAGGAGCTGGTGTGCTTTAGTTGTGATCTTGTTGAGGACCTGTTCCATATGGTAATACTCTACAACAGAAATAGGTCTCGACTCAAACTGTATTGGTCTGTTCCCCTGAAATGACTTGACACTGTGGGAATTTGGAGATGGCAGAGGACCTACGATGTACTCAGTGACGTTCGGATCGGCCTGGTTGCCAAACTGGATGATTGCGCAGGCTTGACGTGGGGGTTTGGCTTGTCCACGGTCCAGAGCTCTCAGAGCTTCATGCTTCTTTGGCAGATGGAGTTCTATCAGTAAGATGCTGTTTTTCTTCAGAATCTTGCTACGAGCATCAGTGAGCTCCAGCTCTGGAATACCATGCAGGTAAGCCCGGACGGCTTTTATCTCACGTACGGTGAGGTCAGCAAACATGGGAGCGCCATGATGAGCCCAGTCTCTTGATCTGGAAGTGCTACAAACAGCCAAGCAGACCAGCTGCAGAAGACAGAAAAGCCTCATGGCTGTGATAGAATGAGAAAAGAATGTCCAGCATGAATTTAGTCTTTACATGAAGGAGCAAAACTGGAATATCCAGTGACTTTCTTTCATTCTAGCTTTTATCTCTTTAAAAGAATAAAAATCTTTAAAATCTTGTTTGAGGAAAAAACATATAGTGAGCTCTAGTTCTACTTATCTTACTTTTAATCTGACTTTTTTGTATCCAAATTAGTATTGTAGCCTGTTCCTTGGATGTAAACTCTTGCAAAAATAATCATAAACAAGAATATTCTCTCTACTTGTCTCACCTTCCTTCCAACTCCTCTCTTTACAGCTGGAAAAACAATTCTCCCTTTTTCCCGTTATTTTGCTATCAATGTATTCGTCTCTCCTCCACTGCTTCACATGAAAAGAAATAGTATATATCAGCCTCTACTATAACAAGCTCACAGTCAACATTGTCCTCCCCTCTGCTCTCTATCCTCCCACACTGTTTGTGCTGCACACTGTGCTGCGCAGTAAACTGGACTCATGTCAAATTCAAAATGACTAACAAGTTTCTTCATGCAATATGTCATATTTTCTTCAAAGTTAATTTGATTCTATAAAGCATTAATATCATATCATATAAGTAATAATATAGTGATACACAATGTCCTGTTTTTCAATTAGCTTCATATTTCCTTGAACAATGCTTGTAGCTCTGTACCAGAAACAACGAAATAAACCAAGATACCTACCTGTTGGTGTCTTCTTGCTTCAAGCACTTTGCAAGACAAGTGTGATCAGTACAGTCTTGCTTCAGCAATTGAAGAAAACTCTCATACAAAAACAAAGATCAATGGCTCACTGCCTATGTTTAACCTCCTGCTTTGCAGTGACGGAGGCTGATTGGCCAACAGTGGGTTGTAAATATGATGAAATAGGTGCTCTTTTTAGATAGTTCTGCAGAAGGTAGGGCATATTTATCTGTCTAGCACTTTTCCACGACAAGTCAATTCAAAGTGCTTCACAAAACACAGAAAAGCAATAAGAAGAAGAATATAAAAAGAAAATGCAAAAATATATGACTGTGATTGAGAGTAAATAAAGCTGTAAAATAATAAGCAAATAAGATGAGAGAATGGTATCAAAGTATAGCAACAGAGCAATAAAAGATATGAGCTGACACTATAGTATAATACGTAGAATAGTCTGGAAGGAGCAGAGCAGCTAATATTTTTTATGCATTTTGGCCCAAATAACTCAAGCCTCAATCCAGTCCCCTGGACTCTACAGGGACTATAAAAGCAGTTTCTTAATCAGCTGCAGCGGTCTGATTGACTTTTCAGAAACCTGTTCAAACTTGACTACCACAGTGAAATCTATACTGAGGATAAAAGCATGACAAATTATTTTAAAAGTGAAATACAGCAATCCTCATTCCCACTTGCACTTGTAGGTTTCAGAGGACAGAGAATTTACAGATATTAGAATATTGAAGATGTTTTATTTACTGAAAATATCAGACAGCTTTTTATTCTCTACCGTTTCTGTCTCAAAACCTTTCAGTTTTTTTTTTCAAAATGTAATGCCCAACCTGTTTGGTGTGTTTCTCCAGGCTAGCTTTCCACTGTAGTTGTATGTCACAAGCAAAAATGTTTTCTCTACTCTATAACTTAATCCTCAGATATAATGGATGCCTGTTTCCCTTCATGTGGAGAAGACTCCTTTCAGGCTAGTGCGAGTAATGGTGATGTTTTTGGTAATGAGTTGCACAAATAATAAAAGTTTTG
>JAPZDY010000013.1:18896288-18908454 GCA_029783645.1 Ctenochaetus hawaiiensis | reverse complement strand
TTTACAGGATAGTGGCCCTGGATATCGTGGTGAGTATTTAAAGCAGTTTACCTATTTTTTCTTTGTTTTTTTTCCATTTGAGCAACAACCTCTGTTAATTCTGTACTACAGGAGTCTTATATTACTACTAACTTAACAGCTTTGATGTTTTTCAATTGTTGATTGTTCTAAACTGGCTAATTTTGATGTTATTAAAACTCATGATATTCTGCAGGAATTTGCTCCTCTCCTCTTGGACTGGAGGATGGGAAAATTCGCTATGGTCAGCTGACCTCATCTTCACATCGTGAGAACAACCCTGCTGATGCTGGACGACTTAACATCGTTCCTAACATGTGAGTGATCCCATCTTTGTATAGGCAACTGAACTATTAAAGTTTGAACATTTAATGTGAATTTCTGCCTGCACTAAAAAACATTTTAATTATAGTGATTTTGTTTTGTTGGAAAAGAGAGTAAAAAACCTACAAAAAAAATAACACATCTTCTGTGCAGTCAGATTATGGAGCCTGGATGGAGCCCCTTGCCTACAGATCCCAGGCCATATTTTCAGGTGGACTTTCTTGAGCCCACATGGGTTTCTGGTGTGGTGACCCAGGGCAGTGAACGCATGTGGGGCTACCTCACTAAATACCACCTGGCCTTTGCTCTGCACAGCAGCCTCTTCACAGACTATACTGAGGATGGAAAGCCTGGTGGACCACCGAAGGTATTTGTATTGATGTGGAAAATAGAGTCATATTTTACTCTAAATACACTTGTGTCAATGTGGAAGTGTCCTCTTGGTTGTGAAACAGGTGTTCGAGGTGCGCATGGTGGGCAGGACCCCAGTAACTCGCTGGCTCGGTCGGCTGGTCCGAGCTCGCTACCTGCGCATCATCCCTGTGGAGTTCAGACACACCTTTTACCTGCGTGTGGAGATCCTCGGCTGCACAGGAGGTGAGGGATTAAACTAAAATATCATATCAAAAAACTCAGGACCTAACTCCTTTTGCATGCTAGCTCAGAAAGTTGTTTTACAAAACAATTTTTCACCTGTATGATCAATTTCATATCAATATTGACATGAAATAACCTCTCTTTCTACTCTGTCTAGATGAACTGGTGACCCCAAGCAGTGTAACCACAACTCCCTCTAGTGGTGGGAAAGTGGGGGTGCAGAGCTGTAAGCCAGGACAGTTTGCATGCCAGCACACTGAAGAGTGTGTCTCTGTCTCAGTGCTTTGTGATGGTCGACCAGACTGCAAGGACCACTCTGATGAGATCAACTGTGGTACGAGATTAGCATAATTAGACTCAGTATTTTTTCTTTTCTTATGAGTCATGCCACATCACTCATTTTTCTCCTTGAATGGTTAAGTTTAACAAAACGATTTACATGCCCATCATTCTGTTTTCTTTATTTATTTCTGTCTTTACTTATTTCATTTTCTTCTCACCCCTGTGCTCAGGCACAGCTCCAACCAGAGGCCTCCCAGGGCTACAGAACCAGACCAGCATCACAGGGAGCCCAGGTTTCCACGGTGACACTACAACTGGTGTTCCAGGTCTCCATACCACTAGATCCCAGAGTGGCCTGCCTGGTGTGGTTAGCCCAGAAGTCACAGGAGAATCTGGACTTCATGAGACTACATCCTCAGGTACAAGTATATCGAGTGTTCATCAAATAGACCTTTTTCATCTGCCTTGTTTTTTACAAAAAATTTAACTTTTTTCCTCCCCTTTTCTGGTAATATACATGATCAGAATATTGGACCACAAAACCATCCATCTACCCAGAGGTCACCACAGGTCAACCTGGACTGCATATCACCCCAACTCTCCACTCAGGAAGACCAGGGTTACAAACCACTAAAGGTGACACATGTACTCACACACACATATGAACTATGCTTCAAGTACTCAGGACCCAAAGATTGATATATTAGAGTAAACATAACCTTTATTTAATTTTAATTTTATTTTATTGAAATTTAATTTATTTTTAAAATTTACAGCCCCGGGGATTGGTACGACCGCCCATGATGGTGGCTTACCCAGAGTGCTTTGCGTGGAGGGCCAATTTTCATGCTGGTCTTTTGGCTGTATCGATTCGACACAAGTGTGTGATAACAGAAAAGACTGTTTGGACGGGTCAGATGAGGAGCACTGTGGTATGCATCAACAATCTATCATCTATTTATTTGTAAAAAAAAGTAATATGGAACTTGTATAAATGTCAGGGTTTTTTTTATTTCATCATCTTATCAGGCACCCCAGCAGTGACTCCACAGGGCCCCCTGGTGCCCAGCCCCTGCTCCACCAAGCAGTTCTCCTGTTCCAGTGGGGAGTGTGTTCACCTGGACCGCAGATGTGACCTGCAGAAGGACTGTGTAGATGGATCAGATGAGAAAGACTGTGGTAAGTTATGTGCTTACCTCAAAAGTGGTTATAACACAGATCATGACAAGGAAATATTGATGCTGACTTTTTTCTTTACCTCTCCTCCTCTCTAGTGGACTGCATCATGTCCCCATGGACATTGTGGAGTGCGTGCAGTGTTTCCTGTGGTCTCGGTTCCTTGTTTAGGCAGAGAGATATACTAAGAGAGGCTCTGCCAGGAGGGTCCTGTGGCGGAGCTCAGTTTGACAGTCGTGCCTGTTTTCCTCAGGCATGTCCAGGTCAGTTGTCACCTGATGTCTAATAATCTGCATCACAGGTGATTTAAATGGTTATCTCAATCTCTTCTTTTCTGTCTCTTCTTTGTAGTAAATGGTCACTGGTCAGAGTGGACAGAGTGGTCAGAGTGTGACGCTCAGTGTGGAGGTGGAGTCAGGCAGAGGAACAGGACCTGCTCTGCTCCTCCTCCCAAGAACGGTGGGCGGGACTGTGAGGGCATGACCCTGCAGAGCCAGAGCTGCAACAGCCAGCCCTGCACCAAAGACATCGGCACACAGACAGGTGACTCTTTCTCTGTCAGACAGTAAATTCTGCTGTCGATGTCTAAAACCTGTAGTTGTTTTCTTTAATCCTGAAGATGGCAGTCTAATAAAATGCCCTGACCACCTTGATTATATCATGACTGTATAATGAAGTCTTCAAAGTTTTTGATTATGTCTGCTCCCCCTTTGGTGTCTTGGTTGTTCAGGCTGCATCAACAGCATGGTGCTGGTGACTGAGGCAGACTGCCAGGCTGGGAGGGTGGAGCCCTGTCCTCCCACCTGCTCACATCTAAGCTCAACCAGTAACTGCACTACAGAATGTGTACGAGGTAGGACATGTTTCGGACCTAAGACCAAGCGTCTCAGTGAAGAAACAGTTTTTAGTATAAGCTATAGTGGCAGTTTATGGTAGTTAGATTTTTACATAGTGATATTTGTGAGGTGAAATTTATAACACTGAATATGTTGCACTTAAGTGGGAAGTGCAGTGCAGAAGTGTTAATGGTCTCTTACCTTTAAGTAGAGGGCATGTGCCATAGTAATCAATTTTACACATAACACAATATACATTAGTGCATAATAAAGTCTCTTTTAGGTGCTGGTTTAGATTGACATAGAGAAAAGAGAAATTTCTTTTTGTTGTGATAATTGTTGGGATAAACAATGTCTTATTTAAAATATGCATTTGAGCATTTCAGTTGAATGTTGCTAAATTTAAACAGGTTTCTTAACATTTCACTTAAATTAATTTGAACCGATATATAATTATTACTCTCTCTTTAAAATTATTCAGGCAGAAAAAGCAAAAAATTTTTTAAATCAACAAACCTGTACTGAAGCAATGCCAGGATAATTATATTATTATAACGTGCCAGCTCATTGAGGCTCCCTCACTGACAGTGGAAATGCTGATTGAGACCTTCATTCTGTCTCCTCCAGGGTGTCGCTGCCCTCATGGTCTGTACCTTCAGGGAGGCCAGTGTGTGAATGCCAGCCAGTGTGTATGTGTCTGGAATAGTCAAACAGTTCAGCCTGGACAGACATTCAGCAGGGACCAGTGCACCACATGGTGAGAGACACACACTCATTCAGCTGTTATTTTCTGGTTTTCTGGATGACTGATGGTATTTCTGAAAGGTTACCTGCTTAAAATGCAACTGTCTGCAGAAGTCACCTGTACCCTCAGTTATGCTCAAGTATTTTAGTTCAGCTTTCATGTCATACAACTGTCCATCTGAAGAGGAGTTGCATTTGTCAATTGATGCACAGCTCACTTTTATATCACATTTTAGCGCCTCTAGGCAATAACTAGGATCACTGAAGTGCTGTCTCTCTGTGTGCTTACTTTTTTCATTAGTGTGTGCAGAGATGGAAAAGTAACCTGTGACACCTCCAGCTGTGTTGCGACATGTCATTGGTCAGCCTGGTCATCATGGTCACCATGTGACGTAACCTGTGGTCTCGGGCTACAGCAACGCTACAGGTGAGCATTTTTTGCTCCAAAGATTTGTAAATCTGTATCTTCAAACATGAGAACACTCACAAACATCTAGCAAAGGCTTCATCAAAGCCACATCTTATTTTCAACAAGACCCTTTTACAGCAGACATAGAATTTAATCAATAATTCTGTTCTTATTCTTCAGCATATTTTATTTGTTAGCTGGCTTTTCTAAACTCCAGCAACACTCTTACATTCAAATGTATTCTAACTGCTAACATTATACATTCATCCTGAAGTTTTTAAATTCTTGGTTTGTGTATGTTTATGTGTAATTCCTATGTTTGCACTGATGTATCTTTTGCTGTTTATTGCTGTTGCAGCTCAGTTTACCCACAGGTATTGATACTCTAAGTGTGTTCACACTTTTAATGTCTTAAATGTCTTAAAAGACTTGGATAGATTTTTTTAACTACTCGAACACCTGGACTGACTTTGGATCAGAAATCCCAATGCTTTTAAATTTGCAGGTCACCAGTAAACCCAGCTGGAGGAGTCACAATCCGGCCCTGTCCTGGAGACTCCTCAGAGGCTCGCCGCTGCTACATCCCCTGCCTCCCTGGTATACAGTCTAACAACACAGGCACACAATCTTAACATTAACGCTGTAACTGTAACAAAACTGCATGGTATTGTCTTTATATTTTAAGGATAAGTCAAACTTGATAGCATGCAGGCTTCTCTCCACTTCCTCCAGATGTTGTATTGTATAAGAGCATTAATTCAAGTCTCAGACTCTGTATTCTAGTTATGTAAATCTCTTGCAGACTCATTACCTGTGGGTGATATGAGGACTTTGTCCCTCCCTTGTGCAGGGTTGCCAGATGGAGTGTGGAGTAAATGGACCAGCTGGTCAGAGTGCAGTAAGACATGTTTCAACCATGTAGACGATGTTGGATTTAGACGGCGATTCCGCAGCTGTAACCACACACTCACACCCTTCAACCATACACACCTGGACTCTGCCTGCAATGGAGATGGCGAGGAGCAAGAGCCTTGTAACACTGTGCACTGCCCAGGTATTACTGATACACTGTAAACTCACACGCACAATCACAATACTGAAAATTTCTCTGTCCTCTTATTGCTCCAGAAATGATAAAAATCTGATAAAAGCTGATACTAGTTGTAAACTTTCAGTGAATGGTGGCTGGTCAGCGTGGTCACTGTGGTCTCAGTGCTCATCAGAGTGTGACTCTGGGGTTCAAACAAGAGAGCGATTCTGCAATTCACCCTCTCCACAGCATGGGGGCAGCAGCTGCTCCGGGCCACACATACAGACAAGAGACTGCAACTCCCACCCCTGCTCAGGTACTGCATCATGTTTGGTCCAGCTGTCAAGGGACATAGTATGTGTGAATATTATCACTCCAGTAAAATGTTGTTGGTGTTGATTTTGTATTGGATGGCACTATATTTTCAGTTGTTTCTGTATTTTATGCATCATATTCAGTAAATGTTTTTCTGTGTGTATGTGCAATACTGAGTCCTTTATTCTACTTGACTCTTGTCAGGTGTTTGTCCAGAGGGCATGGTGTACATGACAGCAGCAGAGTGTGAGGCTCATGGTGGAGCGTGTCCTCGGGTGTGTCTGGACATGACCTCCACAGAGGTGCAGTGTGCCACAGCCTGTTATGACGGCTGCTACTGTGCCCCTGGCTTCTACCTGCTTAATGGCAGCTGTGTGCCACTGGCACAGTGCCCGTGTTACCACCAGGGGCAGCTGCACCCTGCGGGTGCCATCTTGCCTGGTGATGCCTGCAATAACTGGTAAAGTCATTTTTTTCCCCACAATTACTTTTAGTATAAAGTTGGTGATTAAAACCTCGTCAACAAAGTAAATGTATGATGGATTTTGTCTAAAAGTTTAGTTTAATATTTTATAGAAAGAATAAAATGTTAATACTCTGCATTGTGTGTCCCAAACAGTACCTGCACTAATGGAGAACTGGAGTGTGGAACAGCTCCCTGCCCTGGTGAATGGCTTTACTATGAATTGCATTGTTTGAATCTCAGTAAACATGTCTTATTGTTTCTTGCTGACTTGAAGTCTTCCTTTTCTCCTCATTTATCTGCCATTCACTCGTCCTTTTCCTGTCTTTAATCTTGTGTGTGTTTCTCAGTTGACTGTGGCTGGAGCAGCTGGACCCAGTGGAGTGCTTGCAGTCGAACATGTGATGTTGGTGTGAGAAGGCGGTATCGCTCGGGAACCAATCCTCCTCCAGCTTTCGGTGGTCGTCCATGCACAGGAAACAGAGTTGGGATTGATACCTGCAGCATTGAACCCTGCTTTGGTGAGGAAAAGTACTTGGTTGCTAATGTCATTATATATGGATCCTCTGCTTTGAATTTAAAAAGCAAGTTGCCTGTTTTTATTTTGCTTCAGAAAAACAGCAAAACCACACACTCAATTTAAAAAAAGAAGTTAATGTAGTTGTGATATGTCTGAAGGTATAAAGGAGCCATGGAGTGCGTGGTCAGACTGCTCAGTGACGTGTGGAGGAGGTTACAGGACCCGAACCCGCGGACCAATCAGAATTCACGGCACTGCTCAGCAGTTCAGTGCCTGTAACCTGCAGCCCTGTGGTAAAGCAAGACCTGCACTTTCATCTCTTAATTATTATTTATTTATGTGTCTGCCAGATTGATGGATAACACTGTACATGCAATTAAACTGAGTTCAGGCATGTTTTATTCTTGTGCATCAAGTAAATTATTGTTAATCAGTGGTGGACAACATGGATGTCAAGCTTTTAAGAAACAGATCAAAGCATGTTCAGATTTTGGACTTTGAGTTTGTTTTTTTTTGGCCTCTGTCACTGTGTCAGGAGATGGCCAGGTGTGTCCTCCAGGCCAGAAGTGGAAACAGTGTGTGAGGGGGGCAGTGTCATGTACAGACCTCACAATGGACCTCAGCAGGAACTGCACCCCCGGCTGCCAGTGTCCTCACGGGACTTTCCAGCAGGTTGGTGTGGTGACCAAAACACATGCACATACTGTACACATACAGTCATGGTGTCATATTGTTGATGGTCCATATTTGCAGGATGGTGTGTGTGTGCGGGAGTCTGACTGTCGCTGTGATGTTGATGGAGAGAAATATAAACCTGGAGACACTGTGCCCACACTCTGCAACAACTGGTGGGTCAAAATGATTTAGCTTATTGTAGTATGAGTCATGATTAATGGAACCAACATGTAGTGCTGTTTAATAATATGTAAAGGGAGGATCAAATTCTAAATGAAATTGTGTGTTTATACTTCAGTACGTGTGAAGCAGGGAGGCTGGTGAACTGCTCTCAGTTCGGCTGCAATGGTAGGTAATAATGGTAATTTATCTTTTCTAAAGGGTTTGGTATTTTTTTTTTATGCATCCTTTTCATTGTTGTCATACCATTAGCACTACAAAAATCTTTAACCTCAATGTTACAGTAAATAAGACTTATTATTGACAAATAAGTTGTTGTGAACAACATGAAAAAAAAAAGACTAACAAGAAAGTTATTTGTCCTCTTTGGACCAATTTTCTCCTTTTTGTTTCGTTCCGCTTCAAACACACACACACACTCCAGTCAATGGCCAGTGGTCTGCATGGACTCCGTGGGGTCAGTGTTCGGTGTCATGTGGAGTGGGTCTCCAGTCTCGGTACCGGTTCTGTTCCAGTCCTCAGCGCTCTGGCAGTGGCCTTCCATGTGTGGGCCCTCACAGAGAGGATCAAGTCTGCATCACTGCTCCATGTGACCGTGAGTCTGTTTTGTGTTAGTTTGTACTGAAAACAACTGGATATTTTAGTTTCAAATGTAATGATGTTACATATTCCACTCCTTGTCTTACTTTGCCAATAAGCACATTTTGATTTGTTTACATTTAGATCTCTTAGAATTTGAGTGCAGTCTGACCACAAGATCTTACCACAGTGTTTAAGTTTGTCATTTACTTAATTTCCTCTGGAATTTTTTGATTGACAGGAAAATAAAAATTTGAATATTCTATAAGGATGACTTTCCATAACAATAAACAAATTGCTGACAATAAACACAAAAAGTAGAGACAGAGTCACATTGTTATGAAGTCATTTGTGAATGAAAACACATAAGACCTCAAGGAGTTTGCAAGATAATTTTTTTATTTTGGACACATTAATGAAATGGAACTTGTTTTTCCATGTTCTTTCCTGACAACCTTTCTGTAGATATACGTTTTTTGTTACAAATATATTGTTTAACTTTTGGCTTATGGCCTACATAAAATAATAACTTTGATGGATCACTTTTACTTGCAGCCGATGGAATAAGCTCCAAGAAATGACAAAAAACATCCAAACACACACACACAAAGACCACCAGTGATAACTTTTTTTTAATCATGATACTTTGGTTGTTGCCAGGTGACGGTGGCTGGGGTCAGTGGACTAACTGGACAGAGTGTACCAAATCATGTGGTGGGGGTGTTCGAAGCCGGAGAAGAGAGTGTGACAGTCCAAGTCCGGAGGGGGAGGGGAATTACTGTGAGGGGCTGGGAACTGAGGTCACAGCTTGTAACACTGACCACTGTCCAGGTATGTTTACGCAGTGTGTAAGGGTGTAGGCCACGAGGATGTGTGTGTTTGTGTGTGTGCATATTGGGCTCTGTTCACAGCAGAGTTCTGTGTCGGTGTTTTGATGGAGTGTCATTACGTGTGTGTTTTCAGTGGCGCCATGCTCGCAGGTCCCAGGCACAGCGTTCAGCAGCTGTGGTCCCTCCTGCCCTCGCTCCTGTGAGGACCTGGCTGTGAGTATCACACTGAGCCTTACCAGTGGCTCATCATTATGTCGAAGCCTATTTAGAATAACAAAGAATTTTGGTGATGACACAAGAAAGGTTTTTCTTGTCCCCCAGCACTGTAAGTGGCAATGTGAGCCAGGGTGCTACTGTACAGAGGGGAAGGTCCTGTCTGCTAACGGGACAGTGTGTGTGGAGAGGGAAGATTGTCCCTGCTTGGACCTCAGCACTGGACACAGGCTGGAACCAGGGGAGACCACTGAAGCACCTGATGGATGTAACAACTGGTCAGACTACTATGCACGAGGAACACATACTGCACTTGCACCTACCACCACTTTTAACAGTAAAAAAAAGCAACAGGAAATTAATGATGTATTTCCCCTTTATTGCAGCACCTGTGAAGGTGGAAGGCTCAACTGCACCAGAAACACCTGTCCAGGTCAGTCAGACAGACAAGTAGTAAGTTTCTGTTTGTTTTGATGATGTCTAGGCTTAAATGTAGATTAACATCTGTGTGTATGTTTCCAGTGTCAGGCGGCTGGTGTGAATGGTCAGAGTGGACTCCGTGCTCCAGGACCTGTGGGGCAGAGTCTGTGTCCCGTTACAGGAGCTGTAGCTGTCCTGAGCCCAGGGCTGGAGGGTCAGCCTGCTCAGGAGAACAGGAAATACACAATGGGATTGGAGTGCAAATCCAGAGACAACCATGCCCTGTCATCACCTTCTGTCCAGGTGAGATGCCACCATTCATCATCCGAATTATTAGTTCCTAATGACAGAACCTAATTTAAGTTCAATGATAAATTTAATGTCAGTACTGTGACAAAACTAAACAGGTCCAATAAGAAATTATTTAATGTTCATCTCAATTTATTAAAAGTATATCCACTCTTGTTTCTATTCATTTTATTTACACGTCTTTTTTTATGTATGTTGGTATCTTTCTCTGATAGAGGGTAAAAGTAACTTCTCTTGCTTGTCCTCATTTTGTTTCTCGTCAGTCCTTAACTCTCACACAATCACACATAATTTGTTTGTGGTCCTCTGTTTTTTTGTCTTTTGCTCTCCCTCTAGTCCACGGTTCATGGAGTCCCTGGTCAGCATGGTCAGAATGTGATGAGTGTGCTGGGTCGTCCACTCGAGTTAGGGAGTGTAACAGTCCCCCCAGCAGGTTTGGTGGTCTGCCATGTCTTGGAGAGAGCAGGCAAAGGCGCGGTTGTCATGACAACATCACCAACTGCACAGGTCATCATAATAAAGAAGTGTATTTTCATTATAGATTTAGATTAGAAAGCACTACTGTCCTACTTCTCAAGGTGAATACTTGGCAAAAATAAAATGAGGACATTAAAAGTGAAAATTTGACCTGTGGTGAAAATGTGAAACGAAACTGAGAGAGGCCTTACGAGAAACAGCATTACAATTTTTGTGTTTGTCCCTGGTGGTTAAGCCTGGGGAGAGAAAAGTGGCTGCTTGTGTTCAATAAAAGAGCAAAAAGGCCTGTTACAATGGAAAAGCTGCCTGAAAGGGAAGATTAATGAAGTCTCTGCTTTGGTTGAACCTTCCCTGCCCTGCCACGTCCCTGTGAATGCCCAGCTTCCACAGAACGATAACAGGGGTTACTGATAAACAACAAGGTGACTTGGCCCTGCTCTACACTTCATCAATCATCCATTTCAGGAATGCATTTCAATTGTAAGGACACAACCAAGATGGTTCTTGTTTTTTTTTGGGGGGGGGGTTTCTTGTTTTCTTGTTTTGTTAATAGCTCTTAGTTTCCATTAGCTGCTTATTTCATTCATCCAACCAAGATCTCTGTCCATTAAGGGACCGGTTCTCAACATCAGCCCTCGGAGGAATCCATGTTTCCCCTGTCTGTTCTTGCTAGTTTCACGTTTTCTTTTACGTTGCCTTTAACTATGTCTGAGTAAACCAGACCATTGGACTTAGTAATCTGCTCATTATGGTGTTCTCTTCAAACTGTGCTTCCTTCTGTGCTCTGTAGACTGTGGTGGAGGACAGGAGGAATGGCCTTGTGGGAAGCCCTGCCCTCGCTCCTGTTCAGATCTCCATGGGGACACTGAGTGCTTGGACTCCCCAGGGTGCAGTCAGACCTGTGGTTGTCCAGGGGACATGGTTTTGCAGGATGGGGTGTGCGTGGCCAGGGAAGAGTGTCGCTGCAAATACCACAACAGCTCTGCCACAGGTCAGATCCTCAGTCTTTTCATGCAGGTTGTAACAATGTATTGTTGATCTTTGTTGGACTGAGCAGAGGTTAGTCTAATGAGCCTAAAATTAATCTAATTTTTGGTCTTTGATATAGTAGTAACATCCAACAGGCTGGTGTCCAGTAATACATCATGGGTATGGCCTGGTGAATCAGAGTGGCAGTTTGCAAGTCCAGGAGACAGCATCATCAGTGACTGCAAAAACTGGTACAGTGTACTCAATAACTCTATATGTAATTTAGTTTTACATAATTTCTTTTTACATTTGAATCTTTCTCATTTTATCTCAGTTCATGTGAGGCTGGGGTTCTGCAGTGTCATTCAGTTCCTGGTTGCTATGTGGACGGTGGCTGGAGCCAATGGGGGTCCTGGACTGAGTGCTCACTTCCTTGTGGAGGAGGAGTCAAGTTCAGACAACGCCAGTGTGATAACCCGTCTCCTCAGACTGGTGGGAGAGGCTGCATTGGAGTTTCTGAACAGGAGAAAACCTGCAACATTCACCAATGCACAGGTAGTTCTGTCTGGCTAATCCAAGTTTAATCTTGAGTTTTGTTGTGGAAATTTTCCCAGTCTGCCTATAGGGAGTCAAAGAACAAGACTGGAAAGGTAGCATGCACCAAGTGTTTATTCTCTAGAGAGGAAGCACCACACAGAACCACACGGCAGTAAGCAGTTCAGCGTTGTGCCCCCTGATTGAATGTTGCACTCAAGTTTTATACTTTTCTGACATGTATCTGGCCATTTGGTGGAAACATC
>JAPZDY010000013.1:18883887-18896188 GCA_029783645.1 Ctenochaetus hawaiiensis | reverse complement strand
ATACTTTTCTGACATGTATCTGGCCATTTGGTGGAAACATCAAAGAACTTCTTCAACAGATGGAGTGGAGGAGATTGAGGTGCAATAAAAGAGAGGGTGACCCATCTCAGGAGTTTACATCAGGGTGTAATATGTTGCAAGGTGTCAAAGGTGGTCAAAACAGCAGTGAACAGCTGAGGCTACAAACTAATTACAAAAGCATACAAAAATTCCATCACAAGTTTGTTGACCCAAATGTATGTCAGCTTTGCTAAAATCTTAAAATGGGGTTGATTTCTTACATAGTCTTTCAAAAATATATGACATCATCTTGGTCATTTAAATAACAAAATACTTATCCACTTTGCAGTTGTGTCTTTACATCTCAGACTGTTTTTGCTTCCAGACTCAGTGGGCCCTTGGCTCCCCTGGTCTCAGTGGTCTGTGTGTTCTGTCAGCTGTGGTGGAGGACAACAGTTTCGCTCTCGTCTCTGCAGCTCCCCGCCCTGTAGCGGCGTTAGCCGCCAGAGCAAGACCTGCAACACCCAGGTCTGCCTTGGTGAGTCCTGGTTTCCTGTAGAATACCTGCTGCTCTGGCATCAAAGTTTTTTTAGTCATAAGATCCGCAGTTACCTTGTAAACAGGCTCTTAGTTCAAACTGTTTTTTTGTTACCATGTTGTTGTGCAGAGGTGGGCTGCCCCCCTGGCAGGTTGTACAGGGAGTGCGAACGGGGTGAGGGCTGTCCATTCAGCTGCTCTCAGGTCAGCGGCAGGGAGGGCTGCTACTCCGACGGCTGCGAGGAAGGCTGCCACTGTCCCCCACACACCTACCAACACCACGGAGTCTGCCTGCACGTGGGTTCCCTGGCATCTGAGCAACTTTTGCCCTCTGTTAGAGTCATGATATCAAGCATCTAAATAACACTAACATTAAAGTTTGGAAAACTAAATGACATATAGTTGATAGTGTATTTCAAACTTAAAGTTTTTCAAAACACTTAACACCGAAGTCACATAAAACACTTAAAAATTAATGCACCATTCTAATCGAAAAAAAAAAACAATTTTTGTTCCAATTTGACTTTAATATTTGTGTTTTCAGGAGTGTCCGTGTCTGGTGGACAAAGAATTTCTAAGCTCTCTGCAGAGTGTTTCTGTAACACCAGTATCATCTTTGGTCCTCCAAAACATCTCTGAGGGTCTGGAGCTTCATTCTGGAGACACAGTGGTCCATGACTGCAGCTTCTGGTGAGCAGGAATTCTTACATATATTTTCATCTATGGTATATTTCATACAATACCACACTGACTTCTCAAACGCTGCTCTCAACTCGAAAATAAGAGTGTTTTTAAACAGGGAACTCCAATTTCAGATCATAAAAGTATCAAAATGAAGAAAATGAAAATGAATTTAAAAAGTAATATCCCCAAGTCCACATTTTTAACTCCAAAGAAGGAAGCAAATGGTCCTCTACAATTAAATTGTGGCTGGCATCAAAGTCAGTCACTGTATTTCTTCATGTTTCCAAGACACTTTACAGCATTTCAGTCAGATTTCTCCCACTGTTTTGTCCTGCCTGCCTGTTCTGCTTGGCGATGTGGCAGAATATGAAAGCTTGGTACTAGCGAGAAGTTAGATAAGCTTATTTATTGTGGGCTTTAAAGTTTCTAGCACTACACCTTCCTCTTCTTCCACTGTGCTCCCTGTAGCGGCTGCGAACATGGCAGGTGGAACTGTACCTTGGAGCATTGCCCAGTTGATGGCGGCCTGTCACCCTGGGGCTCCTGGAGCCCCTGCTCGCTGTCATGTGGAGGTCTAGGGCTGAAGACTCGCACCAGGGGCTGCACACAGCCTACCCCAGCCCATGGAGGGAGAGACTGCCAGGGGCCACGCCAGGAAACCACCTACTGTCAGGCCCCGGACTGCCCAGGTATCAGTGCTAGTTTAGGTAACATGGATATTTTAGATGATGGCTGTGTTAAAGTAATGAAGGACAGAATGACACTTTGTGACAATGAGCAGCAAGTGGCAGTGATGGAGATTAGTTTAATACTGTGAGAGTAAGTGTGTAAATACTTTTTTGTACTGAATGGTGGAGCATTTGCTCATATTGTTTTTTGGCTTGTTGTTGGCAGTGATTGTTGGTCCTACAGAAGAACCAGTATTACCAGGTAAATTATCCCTTTGTACACAGTTTAACCCAGCTTGTGTCTTTTAGCTTGTTAATTTATTGTATTTTTGCTGAATGTTTTTTCTCACATAAGCTTTTGCTTCTCCCTCCCCGTCTGAATCCAGCAATTTACTGTCTGTCTGCATGGTACATGATGCTATTCTTTTTTCCCTATTAACACACGAAAGAAATTTATAATGGCCTCTACCTACTCCCTCCTCCTTCTTCTTTAGATGAAGATGCTGGTTTCTCTCCCTGGTCAGTATGGAGTCCCTGCACAAAGACCTGCACTACTACTCTCAGCCCGGCAATGAAGTCCCGTCATCGACAGTGTGTTAAGCCTCCCTGCTCTGGAAGCTCTCACCAAGAGAAGGCCTGTAACCTGCCCGAGTGTCCAGGTAATGTTTTCCTCCTTTTACTATCTAAACATGAATTTCAGAAACTATCTGCTCTCTTGCATTGTAAGCCTGTAGTACTCTGCTGCCTTCAAGGGTTGAACAGTGCTTCTCACCAAATTTAAGAATATGTCTATTTCAACAAGTCTGCAATGATGCTGAAGACCAAAGCAACTGATGTATACCTGGAAAAAAAGAAACTTTAGAGTTTTGTGAGAGGAACACAACAACCAATTCCACAGTAATAAATAATAGAACAGTGTAGCTTCTAGTTGTGCCTGTGTGAACATTTAGTGAGTAAGGCACTGGTAACTAAAATCTTTTTTCCAAAGTAGGCTGAAAACTTTGTGATTGAATTAAGACTGCCATTCTGGTGACTTTCTTCATTTGAATTTAATTATTTTGGTTGAGAGTTTTTGTGTAAGAGAATACACGGTGTATGATTTGATCTGCATTCCCACAGTAAAATGTGTACATTTTATGTATTTTCTTGTTAGTTTGCTTTTTAAGATTTGCGTTGTAACTCAGTTTGTCATTTTTTACCATACATATCTGAAAAATTGCAGGGGTCTGTGTGTGTGTGTGTGTGTGTACAAATGTTAGAGTAGTGAGGGATGTAAACAGAGTTACAGTAACAGAATCAGTCGCATGATTCAGCCACTTAAACCTGCTCATTTGATCTGTGTTTAAAACAAACTCTGTGTACAGTTTTTATAGCATAATGTAAGACAGGAATAAGAAAAATAAAAAGGAGGTGTGTAACCAGAAAAAATATTATTTGACTTCTCTACACAAAGATCGAACTATTATGTCAAACACTCCTGTGTCTTTTGTGATGATTTCCCAGATGGAGGTGAGGCTTGTGTAGGGGCTGACTGTGCATACAGGAACTGTTCATGGACAGCGTGGGGGCAGTGGGGCTCCTGTTCTCGATCCTGTGGTGTGGGTCAACAGCAGAGGATCCGAACTTTCCTGAGTCCCGGCAACAACGGCTCATGGTGCGAGGACATCTTGGGAGGAAACGTGGAGCATCGGTTCTGTAACATCAGGCCCTGCAAAGGTGAGCCAACTCTCTGGCAGGTGCAGTCTGAGGGGAATTTTCAGTTCAACCACTCCAAAAATTGAACTGTACATCTGGTTTTGAACACGAAGAGTCAGTGTAGTCTTTGACCTGCCCTTCAGGCATAAACTGATTTCCATTCATTTGAGCTGACCATGAAAATCAGAATGTAGAGACTCAGACCTTTTAGAGTGAACCACATCTGTGATCACTGTCAGATTTCTGTTTGTTAGGTAGGCATATCACATCGACTTTTATCCTTCTGACCCTACAAATTGTTGATGTTGTATGAACCCACCTTATATTTGCGATTTAGTGGGCTGACAGAATTTAATGGCAGCCTGGTGAGGCTCAATTAACTTACTTGGGTGTAATCGGGTAGTTTAAGTTACATATGACACAGCATCCACAAACATTTTCAACAGATCTGGAATTTTGTTCCATCCATATTGGCCACATGCAGCAACATTTTTAAGATTTTTTTCTATTATTCACACATGGGCTTACAAATTATGCATGGATCCCATTTCAAAACACTTCTTTCAGTAACTCATTTAAAATGTATTGCATTGCGAGGAAATACCTGAACATGCAAGTTTATTGAATTCCACCTTCTTCTCGTGCTTCAAAATTGCTATTGACACTCGACATTTGGCCACCAACATTTTCAAAACATAAAGTGCACACAGCACAGTCCTTTTGAAAGAAACTCAAACTCCTCTGTCCATGAGGGCTTGAATGCCCCTAACCAGTGCGTTGTTTAACAGGTGTTTTTAAATGCTGCTGAGAGGGTACTGCTCTTTGCTAGTGTGCCAGTGATTATGCTGCGGCATGCCAAAAGTGGCACACATGTCCAAAGTTGCCAACCCCTGGTTCAGAGCATGTAAACTGTACTTTGCATGCAGTTTAAAACCTGCAAAGACATTGTCATTACATTTAAGTTTGTGTGCTGGTGCTGTAGTGGATGGAGGCTGGTCTCGCTGGAGTCCCTGGTCCCGCTGTGATAAGCGTTGTGGTGGCGGGCGCTCCATTCGCACTCGCTCCTGCTCCAGCCCTCCACCCAAGAATGGTGGGAAGAAGTGTGAGGGAGAGAAGAACCAGGTCAAACCCTGCAACACTAGACCCTGCGGTGAGACAGACCAAACATGTTCACACACACTTCCAGAGCTTGGATTGCTACGACTGCACGGATAGTTCATCCTGTGCAAAGACAATTGCTCATTAATTCAGCATATGGCTGTTTTTCTAGGTAGGTCTTTGTGTCTTAAAAGTCAGCACAGCCTGTGATCAGCATTGTTGGTAAGGCATGTTATGAGAAGAAAAGGCCTGCAGCATCATGGGAAAATTCATGACCTTCTGTTTTTGTATTTTCAGACGAGAAAGGGTGCCCGCCAGGCCAGGAGTTCGTGTTGTGTGCCAACCAGTGTCCACAGCGGTGCTCAGACCTCCAGCAGGGCATAGAATGCCAGGGCAACGCCGAATGTCAGCCAGGCTGTCGCTGCCCTGAAGGCACTGACACTGCTATCATTTTATTTACAGATAAGCCTCTCTCTGTGTGTATGTGTGTGTTTGCTTACAGTATCTGAGTGATTCTTCCCCAAAGGTTCTTTGCCCGGTGGTATTCAACAGATAAGCACTATATAGTTTATATGTGTGTGCACATGTGCACAAGCTGTATTGAAATAAGTCTCTCAAAGTTAGAAGGACCACTGTCACTATTAGAGTAAAACTGGATTTCCAAACAAGGAGCAGTTCACCTGAATTTCAAAACTATGAATGTAGTGGTGTGTAACTATGCAGATGGTTTTAGTTTTATTTGCTCATGTTTTGGCATAATTGTCTCTGGTATGTCACAGCATTGAAAACTTTAGCAGAAACATGTTTTTCTAAGCAAATGTCATGCTAAGTCACAGTGAGTATTTCACAGTGTAACCCTTAGCTGTAGTTACCATTAAGAAAACTAAGGTCAAATCCCCTTGTAGTTTTAGAACACTTCATATTGGAAATTAAATATTCAGAAAAAATAGCTTAAAAAAATAAAAACTAATACCTCAAAAGTCCAAGTAAGGCAGCATTTAGAAAGCTTTGTTTCTTGTCTTGTCAGCATTTTCTGAAGGGAGTAAGTTTTGTGTTTAAGGATGTTCTATTCATAACCAGCACCTTAACTGGAGTTTGTCTTCTGAGAAAATAGTCCCTATCAGAAAAACTTCACAATGATATCTGTGGATCACCTTTTGACAAAACAAGAAGGAAGATTTCTCATTTCTGCAATACAGCATATCATTCACTATATTGTGCTGGAGGCACAAATCTCTGACAGATATTCCAAAACTCGGGGAAATAAAACCAAAATAGTCAGTTTGGCTAGATATGACTAGACAGAACTAGAGGTAGGAAACAAAATATAAGTTTTGCTTTTTTGGTGGAAAGACAGTTTAATCAAATGACTTATTTTGTGGGTGAGGAAGCTGTTGTACTTGAAGTACCTTTGGTGTTTTAAGTGGCATATTTATTGTGCATATATGTATGACTGAAATGGGGTCTAATAAAATTCTCAGATCTGTCCATTAACATAGAACATGGTTAAAATAACTAGTGTTTGGGGGCGCCGGTTTAGCTCGATCGATAGCGCAGGCGTCCCATGTACGAGGCTTAGTCCTCAATGCAGCGGTCGCGAGTTCGACTCCGGCTCCGACCCTTTGCCGCTTGTCATTACCCCCTCTCTCTCTGTCTCCCCCTTTCATATCTGTACTATCCAATAAAGGCATAAAAGCCCGAAAAAATATCTTTAAAAAAAAAAAATAAATAAATAACTAGTGTTTGTGTGTGTGTCCAGGCCAGTTGCAGCAGGATGGGCTGTGTGTGCAGCTGTGGCAGTGTGACTGTGTGGACTCACTAGGACAGATTTGGGCAGCTGGCAGCTGGCATCAGGTGGACTGCAACAACTGCAGCTGCTCTGATGGACAGCTCCTCTGCACTAATCACACCTGTCAGGCTGCCTGTGTTTGGAGCTCCTGGTCCAGTTGGGCATCGTGCAGTGTTTCCTGTGGACAAGGCCAGAGGACCAGATACAGGTGAGGAAGGAAAACTCACGACCATACTTATTATATGTAACACCTTTTATAATTACTTTCTTGTTCATTGATTAGAAAACAAATATTGAACAAAATGTATTGCTTGTAAAGGCAAACAACATGACAGTAAACAACAGACACGGTTTGTCTATCAGGTCTCTGATCCCTGAGAGTGAGGGAGCAGATTGCCAGTTCGAGGAAGTCCAGCATAAATCCTGCGACCCAGGTCCCTGCCCACCTCTCTGTCTCCATGACGACCAGGAACTCACTGTGGGTGACACCTGGCTGCAGGGCGAATGTAAACAATGGTGAGATGGAGGCACACTAACACAGAGGCAGGAATATGTTGCTGTAAAAGAGTTTTCACTGAAAAGAATTTCAGAATTTAAAGAATTTTATGTTTCATACTAGCACATGCACCCCAGAGGGAGACTACTGCCAAGACATTGACTGCAGAGGTGGGTCACTGCATTTAATTCAAAGACAAAGAATACATTAAGTAGGCCTTAATGTGGTAAAATAACATGAGCACTGTTAAAAATCTGCTTAACTATGTGCTCAGCTTTAAGTATAAGCTTACTTTTAATGAAAGAGAATGTAAAACATATATGTTTCATTTTAACTTGTGTCAGAGTTGCCTTACAGCTTCAGTGTTGAATGACCAAATCCTGTGTGTGCTGTTTCCAGTGGATGGTAATTGGACCCCGTGGTCAGTGTGGTCTGATTGCTCAGTGACCTGTGGGCGGGGCACACAAGTTCGAACCCACGCCTGCATCAACCCCCCTCCACGAAACAACGGGTCTCACTGCAGCGGGCCAGACACAGAAACTCAGGAGTGTCACACTCCTCCTTGCCTCGGTTTGTTCAGAAACACCACAATTATATTCATTCATTCATTCACTTACTCATTCATTCATTCATTCATTCATTCATTCATTCATTCATTCACAGCCATCTAAAATATCCATATTATCAAGGCACAGATCACCATTTCCAGTAACAACTGTTGATGTATTTTGAACCATGTGTATAATCTTGGAAGGAAAATGTCAACTACTGAAGAAGTAAATACAGTTCACATTTGCTCTGATCATATTGACTCTCTTCCACAGATGACCTTTGTCCCTGGTCGCCATGGTCACCATGTTCCCGAAGCTGTGGTGCAGGCTCTGTGTCACGGCGCAGGGTGTGTGTGTGTGAGGAAGGTGGAGATGCAGCTTGTCCTGCTGAGATCGAGGCTGAGAGAAACAGAGAGGAGACCCAGCTGTGTTACAAACAGCCCTGTCCAGGTAGAAACACTGACAAACCCAAAGAGTGTTACTGTTGCTTGTGTGCAGCTGCCAGTCAAACAGCAAGTAAACTGAGGTAAAATATCAATTTTCTATATTACTTCTTCATCAGGTAGTATTTAAAATATGATCCACATTATAAAGACATTATTGATTTTTGCCTGATTTAGCTCAGATGTGAACCTCTATCTCAGTAAATATGCAAACATGGAATTATTATAAGCAAAGAGATAACAATTCCACATCATACTCTGGCATACGATCAAAGACTTAACTGTAATAAACATAACAGTAAAGTGGGGCAGATATGAGGTCTGGTTGTAACTGTATTTAAGAAGTCGTCTTTTGGGAGCATCTTTGAAGTGTGTGCGACTTTCCCTTTTCAGGCAATACAGTGAGCCATTCATTAAAAAGAACAGTGTGTGTGACAGACAACAAATTAACATTAGTGCCCAACCCTTCCTTGTTTATGTTCGCTTGTTTGTCCTGAAGACTTACTGAGTACTTGGTTTAAATTCTGGGTAAGATGCTGTAACTGTTCACAATCAAGGCTAGAGATCATATAGACTTTATATAGATGTTTAGAAAATTATGTTAAGTAGATTTAGTTTGGATTTGTATTCAATAATTTGATAAATAAGATACATTTCCAGCCTTGTCCAAAGCTAAATTTGGCCATTGATTTGCGCAGTGATTGATTTCAAATAGGTGTATGGGGCTATTTGATGTTGTTAGTGTCAGGTCATCATGGTCGCTAATTTAATTTTTTTGTCTCTGCTTTATCTGTACATTAGTAGTAATAGATTTATATTGATTGAAAAAAAGAAAAACCCAGTGTCTGGTGTATAAATAGATCCATGATATACTGATTATCCTAGCAATAGTTTTTCCCTTAAAACCTGACGATAGACTAACCAGAGCCAACACTGAGTCACATAAGTATACCCTATATAGATTATGAGTCAATGGAAAAATAAGAATCAAGTGTATAAACCTGTGTGCAGCATCAAATGAGTAACTTGTTTTCCTCTGCAGGCTGTCCCATGTCAGAGTGGAGTGTCTGGTCTCAGTGCTCCTGTGTGTCTCAGAGACAGCAGCGCTACCGTGTAGCTCTCTCCCCAGCCACTTGGGGACAACAGTGCACTCCTGTTGAAACACAGAGTAGGCCATGCAGCCTCAGTGAATGCCATGGTGAGATAAAAAACAACCATGCGAAAAACAAAATATGTGTTTGAATCTATTTGAATATTATCATAAATGGAGACATTTTTATATATTTGACTATAAAGTGTTTTATGCCTTTGTAGGATTAAGAAGATTTTTTTAATAGGAGGTTGTGCAGGTTTTTTCTTATTAGGTCCATTTGATGCCAGCTGAGTCTGCATGTGTATTTATACAAAGATATAAAATTAAGCATCTTTATTGTCAGAATTATGTTGTGTGCTTGGTCTAGTACATGCATATGTGTATGTGTGTGGGGTGTGCATGTGTGTGTGTTTGGGTTTTTTTTGCATATTGATACTGTCCACTTGATGTTTCTTTTCTCATTGCTGCAGACTGTGAAGCTCCATTTGTGTACTCAGCGTGTGGTGTGCCCTGTGAGAAGCAGTGTGCGCTGCAGGGCCGTGAAGATCTGTGTTTAAGTGCGAGGGAGTGTACACCTGGCTGCTACTGTCCGCAGGTGAATATTTCATCAGCCTTTCTCTATTATACAGCTTAGAGAGGATTGACTATGTTCAGCTCAGCCGTCCCACACTTTTACTCTCAATAATGCAAGCCTGAAATGGATTTCTAGTAATGAGAAAACCTTAAACAGTGCCTTCAGTGTTCATGATCATGGTTTGTAAAAAAAGGCATTGCACACTAATGTTCCACAGATAAAGGTACGTCCTTGTTTGGTGGTTAAATTAGTGTAATGCAAAATATGCTAATATTTGTGAGGATCTATTATACGCTTGATTACCTTTATGTAGAAAGCTATCAAAAAATATTTTGTCTAGTCAAAAAGTTCTAGTCCTACTGCTACCAGTTATCACAAACTCTCAGTTGAAATACAGTGCAAATAGCATGTTACAAATATTTCTGAAATATCATTCTCACAATATTGAAATCTGTTTTTAAAATGTTGCATTTTGCATTGTGTATTGGTATTAGACCAGAGTAAGAAATATACTGTCATGAATTTGAAAAGTAAAGTATGCTGTGCTGCATATTGTTGTCTTATACAGCCCTTCGATATGAGTTGCAGTGACAACTTTATAATGACGTTTGGGAGCCTCCAGCTTCAATTTATTGCAATAACCTGAAAGTCCTTTCTGATAGACTGATGTTGTGCCCATACAGCAGTAAGGAGAGGAGATAATAAAATATGAAACAGTAAGATCACCAGAGGACACGTCACTTACTGTGCATCATATAGCATCAGTATGCAGGATACTGTGGCCACTGGACCTGGGGTTGGAGTGTGCAGCCAACAGAGTGCAACTTATCTCATAAAGTGTATAGAAGAAACTGTGGTGGCTGTTTAAAACCTGAAGAACTATCAAAAGAACTCTTTAGAGCCAGTGTTTGTTTTTGTCCACTTTTGGCTACTGTAGAAACATGGTGGTGCTACATGGTGGACTCTGTGATAGAGAACCTGTTCTCTGTGTAGGTATAAAGGGATCTTTTTAAGATAATGAAATCACTTTTAAGTGATTATACACTAATGAAAAAATAATAAAAATATAGTGATATTAAAAGGTAATTTTATATTCCATTTTCTCCACGAGATTGCCATAAATCCTGCACACTGGTGCTCTCACACCTACGGATATTTTTGTGTATCAATAAATATTTTAACCTACAATAATTAAAGTTGTAGGCCACTGTGGGTTAAAAAAAGGACCATGTCTTTCACTTTATAACTTGTGTGTTTTTGCTCCCAGGGCCTGCTGCAGCAGAACAATACCTGTGTTCCCCCAGAGGAGTGTGGCTGTGTTAGCCTGCAACACCACGCTTCAGGAAAACCACCAACACCTGTCACTGTCCCACCGGGGGCCGTGGTCACCATAGGCTGCAGTACCTGGTTAGACCCTGGTTATTATACACCTTTGGAGCAGTAAAACAGGGCATAGCATTTTCAGTATCACTCATCTATAACAACAGAATGATTTCATTTCACTT
Organism: Ctenochaetus hawaiiensis; assembly: GCA_029783645.1. Lineage (NCBI taxonomy): Eukaryota > Metazoa > Chordata > Actinopteri > Acanthuriformes > Acanthuridae > Ctenochaetus > Ctenochaetus hawaiiensis. The sequence continues at coordinate 18,885,055 of JAPZDY010000013.1, read as the reverse complement.
ACTAAGTTACAGAAACTTAGTTAATTAATTAACTGTGAAATTGCACTTCAGCAAGCTCTGCAGTATGTAAAGGACCTTACCACAGCTACTGTTGTATTCATCCTCAATGCTGCATCTTATCAATTTTGTGTTATATCTCTTTTTATCCACTTCTGGTTTTCTCTGTTTGTCTGGGATCTATGACTCAGTTTGTTACGATCTCTTTGCTTGCTTTGCCCTCAGCCTTTGCCATGATGGAACTTTGCAATGTGACATGAGAGAGTGTGAAGGTGAGAAAGCAGAGTGATAAGAGTAATGTAAAGAGGTTTGGGTGTAATCTCTCAGCTCTTACTGTGCTTCTTCTCTTTGTTTTCAGTCATCCTCAGTGAGTGGTCAGAGTGGACTCCATGTTCTCCCTGTGTACATGCCACCTCCCTGCAGCACAGCACCTCCCAAGCAGGGGCTACCAGTGGCAGTAAGATGGTCTCACTCCAGAGGCGTTTCAGGGCTTGTTTGGACCTGGATTCTGGTCTTCCTGTTTCCAGAGAGGAGGAGAGCCAATGTCCAGGACCACTGGTAGAAGAGAGGCCTTGCCCAGATGTTAATATCTGCAGAGGTAATGGTGGTTGTCCAAGAGGACAAAAAGAGGCTCACTCTGAACAGAGCGAGTCCTTTATCTCAGACTGCAGAATGCAGTCAGTTCCTCAGTCTGCCTGTCAAGCTCCAGTTGCTTCTTATACTCCTCAGTGAGGGAAAGTAATGAATGGGGCAGTTTTGCTCCACCTGAGTTCCCCTCAGCAGTCTGATACTTGCCGTCACCATAAGATTCTATGCAGACAATGCAGTGAACGAGTCAGAGCTAGACAAGCATGGCACTATGGAAAACAATGAATTGCAAAACAATGAATTGCAGATTGTATCAGAGAGTAACTGTGGGATGAGAAGACTACAGCATGACTTTCTCTGTGGAGGAGAGGGACATATTTTAATGCTAAAATATGGTTGTAATACAGTGCAAAGCATTTCTTTTATGTAGCACTTTTCAACATCCAACAATTTAGCTTTATGTTAGACATAAAGGCAAGCTGAAAAAACTGAAAAATCAATGCTGTGCAGTGACAGTGTAGTGAGAGATAACAATACATTGCTCAGAATTTAATTTAATAAAAGAACAATGTAGAAATGATTC
>JAPZDY010000013.1:18870541-18881952 GCA_029783645.1 Ctenochaetus hawaiiensis | reverse complement strand
TGAAGCAGCGCTTAAACACTGCATGCTGTCTCTCCATGTTTAATTTTAAACCAGCAACAGAGAGCAGACCTATCCCAGGGGGCCAGAGAGGTCCTGACAGTTCCTAATATAGCCACAGATCAGATGTATTTTAGCCCTAAACTAATCAATAAAAGATCAATTAATTGACATTCAGGAGGCCAGTGCCAAGACCTTACATCTACACTGATGTGTTCTACCATCGAGTCTCAATGAGCAGCAACGTTTTGAATGAAATGCAGGTGCCTGGTTGACTTTTTAGAGGGACGTGTAAAGCCAGGTTTACCAAAGATGAGCCTATCAAACTTAAAGTATGAACAGATTTGTCCAAATGCTGTTGAACTAAAATTATTTTAATCCTTCATATATATTTAAGGATGTAGTTGGTTATCAAAGCAATTTTCTCCCCCGTTGTGGATCCAGAAAGAAAAATTCTTTAGACTATGGTCTTAATGGACCGAGCATGCAAAACACGAATGTCTGTACATCGTTTTCCTGGCTTGTTCCCAAAAGACAAGAAAAGACAGTGTAATATTCTTGCAAAATAGCAAGATTGGCAAGATGTTTCTTCCATAATCTGAGCTAGTGGTGGTTTTTGTTGACTTTGCAAAGAAGATTAACACATAATAATCTCTAACCTGCAAGCAAGATTAAGTCACATTCAATTTTCCAATTTTCTAGTACAATTTGATCACAATCACTGTACTTTTTTATTTTATTTTTCTGTGAATATTTATTGTGTCAGTTCCCTGCTGCCAGTTTAGATGAATACTCACCATAAGTAGATAATTTAGGAGCTTGCAATCAGTATCTACTTTGATAAATGGCATTGTGCATCCCCACAGCCCTACTCTCATTATCCCTGAGAGGAGTGTGATTGAAAGAGAGATCTGAAGAAAGGGAAAGTTTGATGTCCATGTGTCTGGGGGGATACATCAGGTTGATTGGATTTGGTGTCATGTGTGTACAGTAATTATTCATCCTGAACTCGACTCCGTCGTCTTTTATTCTTTTCTGGCTCTTCCCCCTTAGACTGGAATGTGAATGGCTGTAAATTACGAGCATTTCCAATGGACCTTATGTTTAAAGTCTTGTACTTTATCATTATATGAGTAGTTTAAAAATAAATCCACATCTTGGTTTATGTTTGTTCAAACAAAACTCCATAAACAATAAACATGCTTTCGTTGCTATTAATGATGATGACTGTAACAGCAATTGCAGCTTATTACAGCAGGCATCATCATAATTACAGCCCTCATGATTATGATGAGATCAGTGCTGATGGTTGTTATGATAACCGTCCCCACCCTTCCAGATTTGTGTCAGTGGAGTGTGTGGAGCGCCTGGACAGCCTGTGCAGAGCCATGCAGCGGCGGAGTCAGGCAGAGGTACAGACGACCCCTGGCCTTTCCTCAAGGACCCCACTGTAAGAGCCAGCAGACACAGAGCCAGAGCTGCAACACAGGACTCTGCCCAGGTACCAAATCTCACCAGACTTAGTTATCTCATGTAGAAACATATAGGAGGTATACAGAAAGGTAAGTACAAAAAAATCAATCATCTATCTCTTGGTCAAAAAAAAAAAATGTTGTGGGTTCTCTATTATTGCTAGCTTTTGGAAACATGCCAATCAAGTTTTTTTTACAGTCCAGCTCCAGAAAAAAATGATGCAAAAATGATTATTAAAGGTGAGGGCCAAGTCACTCTCTGCAGCATATGCAGCCAAATTTGCTCATTGCTCCTTTATGAAGGGGGGTTGGAGTTTGGCTCGTGTCACTTTTATATCTTGTCTCATCTCCGCTTTCCTCTGTCCTCCTGCCTGTGACCTAGAAATCATTTACAGTGTACTATTTTAAAGAATAACTCAATTTCTAAAATGTGTCTGGAAGAGAGAGGAGTGAGGAGAGAGGAGACTTACTTGAGGAGCTCAAACAAGGATACAAAGGTGTATCCTTTGCCAAAGTCTTTATGACACTAGTGCAATGTGAAAGAAACATGACGAAGGCGAGAGCAACTCGTCCTCTTGTATTTGTAACTTGTCTCAGACATTTAAGATGTTCAACTGTGCAATCAGCCATATTTTCCTTCACAAGAGAGAAGAGAATGAGTTTGTTTGCATTCATCTATTTCACTTTGTATTTGTTAAATTAATATACAAGTTATCATGAACACTGTTAAATTCATTTGAAAGAGATCATAAAATAAAGAGGTAGGCAATAGTAAAAGATGGTGAAAGATGTCAATTTCATGTTCAATAATGGACAGCTGTGCTGAACATCATGTTTACATCATATGGTTTTAAAAAAAGGGTCAAAGCAAGGATGTCTCTTTTTATTCAGCCTGTTGCCTCAACTCCTCCCCCTTGTAGCTCTTCCTTGCCTCCTCCACGAGCATGTCAAGTGGGATGAGTTAAGATAGGAGGAGAGGAGGCGAGGAAAGGAACTGATTGGCAAAATGAGAAATAAGAAGAGGGCATTGATTTTTGTCTTGTTTCCTAGGTGAGCGCTGTGAGGACAGGGGGCGGACCTACAAAGAGAGCTGTGCCAATCAATGCCCTCGCAGCTGCACTGACTTATGGGAGCATGTGCAGTGTCTCCAAGGAGCTTGTCACCCAGGTAATATCTGACTTCTAACTAACAGTAGCTAAAAATACTCTTTGATTACTGGATCAACCAATAAAATCCCTCCCCCTGTATATTTATATTGTTCTTTCATCTTTCTTCTTCTTCCTGTGATTTCTCAGGATGTCGGTGTCCAGAAGGACAGTTACTGCAAGACGGACACTGTGTGTCTGTGACACAGTGTCGCTGTGGGATCCCATCAGGAAACGGGACGCTAGAGTTTATCCCAAAAGAGAAGCTTTCAGTGGACTGTAACACATGGTAAGGATGGTTTAGTGACAATTATATGTCCAGATGTGAAAAGTCAAAACTATAAAATATGTGCTTCTTGAACAGTTTGTCCTTGGTCTAATATATTAGCAGATAATATCCCACATTATAAGTTGAATTGTTTAGATAACTAACTTTTCCGCTTAGCAAAAGACCAAGCCCTTATCTCATGTCTCCAAACATCCCTCTGTCTGTAGTGTGTGTGAAAATGGCACCCTAGTGTGCACCAAACTTCCCTGCCCGGTGTATGAGCCCTGGAGCCCGTGGAGTTCCTGCTCAGTCACATGCGGACATGGCCAAAGGACAAGGACACGTGTCTGCCAGGACGCAGAGGGCGGTCCTTCATGTGCTGACACCAGGCAGACAGAGAGCTGTAATCTGGCTTCATGTCCAGGTCTGATATGAACAAGCACCACAGTGCACAACTGAGATGTAGTGAAAACTTTGACTTCATACTGATGCAACCTTACTTAAAAGATTCGTACTTAAAAAAAATAATTTAACTGTCTCATCCATTTCTGAAATGATTCCTTTTCTGTGCAGCTGGATGTGTGTTGAGCGAGTGGACATCCTGGAGTGAGTGCAGCGCCACATGCGGCGGCGGATTGTCGATGCGGAACAAGACGGTCCTTAGAGAGCCTGAACCTGGTGGTGCAGCGTGTGTTGGACCTCTTGAACAGCACACTGTCTGTAACACCAACAGCTGCCTGCCTGGTAACACAAACACACACAACAAGCACATTTAAATATTATAGTTCTAACAAGAAATATATTTCAGGATACTGAAAGTGTGTCCTGAAATACAGGATACACAACTCATAGGAACTAAAACTGGTACGCTCAGTTAGTAGTCAAGACACAGACTGTAAAGTATGCACAGAAAAAAACACTTCTTTCTGTGTATTGACAAATATATGAGGCATATTGTAATTAAGTGAATGTTTGTTTTTTCTGTGTGATGCAGAGTGTCCCAGCAGGCAGGTGTTTAATGACTGTCTGACTTGCCCATATACTTGTGAGGATTTATGGCCACACACTCAGTGTTTACCTGGACCCTGCACTCCTGGGTGCACTTGCGCTCCTGGACAGGTCTGAGCACCTTGATTTGTGCGTGTGTGTGTGTGTGTGTGTTGTTCAGATAGCTGTGACCAAATTTTATCCATTGTAAAATCTGACTCTTCTCAGTCTCACTATGTCCCTCCCAGGTGCTGCATGAAGGCCTCTGTGTGTCCCACACTGACTGCCCCTGTTCACCACTGTCCCTGCCTGCTGGTTACCAAAGCTGGAAGGTCAGCACTGAGGAGATCACAGAAGCTCTGCTGCCACCTGGAACAACCATTCAGCACCTCTGCAACACATGGTAACACACGACAGGGTTATATGATGTGATCAGTTAAAATGTCCTCAGACTATCTGGATCTGGATCTGGCTCACTAAAATGGCTTTGAGTGTCTCAGCTCAGATGCTGAATCTTGTACATGAAGGAGCTTTCACAGGGGGAAGTAAATGCCAGACTGATCCTTTTCCTTGGCCCAGAATGAAAGTCTAGCCTCACTGACATATCCAGGCAGCAAACAGAACAAACAATATAGTTGTTTTCCTTATTTCCATCATTTGCACTTTGCTACAGCTTTTTTAACTGGTCAAGATCAGGCAGCACATATTAGTGCAGAGTAAGGACCACTTGCATGTAAATGTAACATGGTCACTCAATATTTTCTAATTTAATTGGATTTAGGAATCATAAAACAGCTGGCTATTACAAGGTGGATTGGGTGATACTGATGGACACTGCTTGGGTATCTCAAGTTTAAGCATGATATAAGTTTCTTGGAAGCACCCTTTTAAAATGTTGTATGCAGACACGACAAAATGTAGCCTTTTTCTCAGAGCACACTATCGCTCAGAGCACCCTTCTTATCCTTTATGCATTCAAGAGAGGAGAGCACAAACAGGAGGAGATATGATAAGCATGTTTGACCATGCGTTCTGTGGGATTTGGTAAAAGTCATGCAATTTGCAAGTGTCAGATTTATCTCAAAAATTCTTTGCCTCGTAAAAGAAACTGCAGATAGCCTCTACTCCTAATCATAACTTCCCCCTTTGTCTTAATGGCACTAATGTTAACTTCTACTTCATAAATAAATCTTAGCGACTGCAGAGAAAGGCGCAGAATTTAAAAGTATGCATTTTTTAACACCAAACACCATGGATCTGGAGTTATGGTTGTGTCCGGTCAGTAAACTTAAACTTGACTTTGACTGAGTGAATGATGTACTGTGATGATGTAGATTTGCTTAATTGTAGCATTTACACTGAGGTGGCTTTACATCCGCCTTGCTTCTGCTTTTCTGCTTCTCGATAAGTTTCTTACTTTGCCTCTCAATCAATTGGTTTCCTGAATAAGAATCTATTCATGTATCTGCTTACCAGACAGTCAGATGTTCGATCTCTGGTTTCTCCAGTGTGCATGTCCAAGAGTCTGGGCAAGATACTAAACCCAAGATTGGTTTTCATTGCTTTTTCTAGGGTGTATGTGTTTTCCTGATGAGCTGGTTGGCTCTGTGTATCTAGGCCCCTGCCATTTAGTGTTTGGATTATTGGGTGTATACTTTATTAACCCCAGTCACCCTGTGATTTTTAAATAATAGTTATTTTATTTTTATGCTCCATAAAAACAGACAGTAATTTAACTTATTTATAATTTCTTAGGTATGAACTGTAATGCAAAGTCTGGTTTACAACAAGAGATTTGCCTCCTGTATCAATCTCAGATTTTCATTTCACACTTTGACCATGTAAAATCACTTTGGTCTGTGCTTCTTACAATGGCTACACTCTTTATTCTGTTATTCTCCAGAATTTAATTGTTAATCTTGTTCTGGTTCATTTGATGAACAAAACATGAATGTTGGTTAATACTTTTATGAATATATCCATTCTTTCATTCTTTAGTTAGTGGAAACATTAAAGCATTAAGTCAGCCTGCAGCCATTTCATCTCACTAAAACTGTTATCATGATCTCTGTTGAGGTTCTAGTGCCATTTGTACTTGAGAATGAGTCATAAAAGTTCTCAAGGCCCTCTGAAGAAACCTCTATGACCATTAAAACCACGGAGATGAGAGTTTTATGATCTTCTACAACAGTGGTTAAAGTGAGGTTAAGTTTATGTAGCTATGGGAGCAGATGGGATGATAGAAATAGATGTTAGAAACCCTTTCTTCAAATACATTTTTTATTAGTTTTTCAAAGTGTTGTGGAGCATTGGCAGAGTTGAATTTCACTGTATCGCAGATACAGTCAACAATAATCCAGTTTGCTGCCATGATATCTGCGTAATAGATAGTCTAGCATGCAGCAGACATGCCGTAAGTAATTTTATCTCCCTCACAGAGGTTTTGATACTCATTTAATATTGTCTAATGGTCTCAGCTGTGTCACATGATGATTGCATGTCTCTAAGCTCAATAATATCAACCTTACTGTCTTCCCCCTCTTATTACTTCCCTCACCTGACTCTTCTCCTAACTTTCTCCAGTGTCTGCCAGGGAGGAGTGTTCAACTGCACCTCTGAGCTCTGTGATGGTGAGTGATGCTTCGTCACAGCTGCTCCTACTGAATGCATTTCTCACACCTTCGAGGGCCTCTCTGTTTTAGCACTGACAGCACCAGCAGCAATAATCTTTGGTTGGACTGTCAAAACCATGATAAATATGTTAACCTATCTATAGTTCCTAACAGCTGCTGCAACAGTTGTCTCAAATAATTGAGTGACAGGCACATCTATCACAGTCTACAAAAGCCATTATTGGGGTTTTGTTTTGTAAACATGTAATATCATCTTGAACTAGTGGGGGGAGAGGGAGCTGGAAGATAATGGGGAGTTGAAAGTGAGAAAGTGCAACCATTCGTAACCCCTACGAGACTTAGATGTGCGAAAAGCTCTGTGATTTGACCCAGGTTTTTAGCTGTCATCATCTGCTCAGCACTGAACTCTGTTCATAAGAGTATTTAGAAGTAACTTCCAACAGTCAGCGCTTACAAGCCCAAAGGTCTTTAATAAAATAGTAACAAAATCTGTAACTAATTAATTACAATTAAAATATAAAAATAAAACAAACAAGTAATGCAATGAGAATAATAAAAATTCTCTTTATAAATCACTTGAGACACTTTTCTCTGAGTCTTAGCCGAAGTTAAGACAGGAAGTAGCCCCTGGCAGTCTTATTGCTGTTCAAAACAGTGCAGCTGTTATGGAGCAAATACTCTTCCTTTAACTTATCGTGTCATTACACCAAAAAGTATACAGCAATGAAATGAACCAGAGTGATTGGAAACGTATGAATTGCTTGAGGATATTTCTGACAAATAAAAATGTCTTTGTTTGTTCTTGGCTCATCGTTGCACCAGTTGTTCTGTCTTTCCAGAGTCTGTTTTGCTCAGATCTTCATAAGGGAGTTGATGAGTAAAATATTTTAATGACCAATATAAAGGATAAGATGAGAAAAAGAACTTGGTTCACAAATGTTGTAATTTCACTTTAAGTCAGTAACTGTCTCTTTCAGAGAAAATTTTTTTTTACAAAGATTTATTTTTCTGTCAGTTCTGTTTCTTGCCTTTTCCTTTTCACACTCCCTATTTTTTATCCATCCTCCCTTTTACTTTTCCCTCCTTCCTATAAATTATGTGTTTTCTCTGACAGAGACATCTGAAATTAAATGTAAAAATACAACAAGCAATTATTGGTGACAATTTACATATTAATAAAATAAACAACCTAATTTTTTGCATTTTTGTATGTCAGTCTTGGTCTTCTGTTCAGTCTGTTTTTTCAGCATTATGGCCCTGAAAATTTTCAGACAATGTGTAGAACACAGCAAAATGCAGAATACGACACATACGATCAAAAGTAGCACAAAAACATACCTGTTTAATGCTTGGCCTTATCAACTTTCTTGATTTTTGTAAGTATATGCTTTTCCTGCATGTGACACCAATGATATGTTTCAAAGTTAATAAAATAATTGCATTCTGTTTTTAATGGGCATCTCACACAGTATTTCAACTTTTTTTTATCTCTGTAAGGTGTTTTCTGTTAATACATTGTCACTGGAGAGGGTTCTTTTCAGAACATCGCCTGGAGTACAAATGTTTTCTGTATGCTGCCTCACCACTGCAGGTAAACAGAGGTGAGATTAACACTGACCTAAATGTGTTTATACTTTTCTCCCATCCTCTCCTCCTGCAGTGGACTGTGAGTGGTCCGGCTGGTCCCAGTGGAGTCCCTGCTCAGCAAGCTGTGGTTCAGGGCAACAGAGCTCCACCAGAACCTTCCTGCAGCTCAGTCAGTATGGAGGGGCCCCATGCGAGGGCCCTAACCTCCGCACCAAGACATGTGTGGCCCCTGACTGTGGTGAGTGAGAAGAGGGAAAACTTAGCATATTAAGCAGTGCAAACAGCATTTTATGGCAATGTGAAACCTCAAGCTTTGTGTAAGTTACTCCTGTTACGTCTATCAAGCATTCAGTTCTCAAATGGCATGTGCAGTTTTCAATGACAGCAGCATAAATTTCCACTTATAGTTTTCTAGTTACTTATTTTTGCAGTGGACATTGATTCCAGACGGGTAGGCAAACATAGTTTCTAACTATGAAGTGTTAATGTTGTCCACTGAAACGATGATTGTTTCTGGCGTAAGCTATAGCCAGCTTTTGTTAACTTTGTAAATTTGTCATAAAAGCAATACCTGTCTTATTTATTTGATTAGTGTTATCAGCTGCCTTGTTTGAAAATGAGAATCTAGTAAAGGGTCCTGAACTTTCACATTTCAAATACATGGAATACAGTATAACACTTTAAGTCTGAAACTGCATATCCACGGCAAAAAGTTGGCATCTATAAACACAGGAGTCATTAAAATAAAGAGACTTTGTTTTTGTATTGCAGTACAGATGCAGTTAGTCTTAGATTTATATATATGAGGACAAGTTTGAGCTCAGACTGATTTTTCATTCTAACATAAACCAGTGTGACTGTTTAACTTACAAACTTGTTCATATATTCAGATAGTTTGTTTTCACTATAATATTACAAGAGGAAAGACTTCAAATTAGGACTAATGTGTTTGGCAAAAGCAACATATATTAGGTAATGCTGGCTGTGGTCGCTGGAATGTAAACATCCTCAAATCCAATACGGAGCAGAACAGAGCTGCAAATGTAAGCCTGAACTCCGGCAGCATCCACGACTTTCACGTAGTGGGGAAAAGCTCCTCAGTGGAAGTGAGGGCTGTTTAGTCCCCTGCACTGGAGACTGCTGTGGCTGGAGGCATTATGTTTACAGATTGTCTGTCAGTCCATTCCATTCTCCAGGAACATGACAGCTGAGAATTGCCTCGAGGGAATTTTTCAAACTTGGCTTGTAATAGCACTTGGGTTCATGGATGAACTGATTTCATTTTAGTGTTTAAGGGTCAAATGTCAAGGTCACTGTGACCTAATATCTGTCTCATTTGCATAAATGTGGTATCTTGCAAATGCCTAAAAAGAATTATTAATCAGGCTCACACCTCAACCTGGACTCATGGATGAACCAATTAAAATTGGCTGTCTACAGTCAAGATCAGTGTGTGCAAATAAAACATGTTTTTTGGCCATAACTCAAGAATTCATACTCATTTAACAATTAACTGTCACACAATAATAAATTGATAATATTTTATATCCAAAAGCCCAAAGGTCAACTGTGATATTACAGTGTCCCACAAAAAAAACTTGATGACCATTATTCAACACCATAACTCAGGAAATTTTGCTTGAACACTGAACTGGTGATACTTATCTGGGTTAACATTTAGAAACTGTGATGATGGTTTTGATCCTTTTTGCTGTAGTGTTGAAGATGTACATGAAACACATACATCCTAAAATGTAAAACGTCCTTGCAGCTACACCCATGTTTGAAGCACTGTAGTCCCACACAAGCACACCAGTTCTGCTGATATTGAGCTCCAGATGTTTGCTGTGTGCTGAAGCTCTCTTTCAGTCCTCTGTACTCCACTGTACAAATAGTCTCTAAATGAAGACAGCAAGTTTCTCACTGGTTATTACTGGTTATTCACTGGAATCATACATGCCAACATAGTGATTATTTCCATTTGGTGGTGGTGGTGTGTGAAATGTGCATCCAAGGTTCCACAGCAGAACATTGTGTTATAACAGGATGATCTATGTCCTTGACTTCATCTGTCACTGGTTTCAATGTTGCATCTGATCAGTGAATACAATATAAATCTGGGTAGATAAGGATGTAAACTGCAATTATTCCTTGAATACACTCTCACTACGCCCCCACTCACTAAGGGTTGGGGTTAAGAATGGAGAGAGTTCCAAAACTTGAGAAGCCTACTGTGTCCAGTTATGCTGGCTGAGCTGTGATTGGACAGTTTACTTAGAATTACATGTTGGTTACTAAATACAATCTAGAAGAGAAAGATAACATCGAAAAAAAAATAAGCATGCTTCCAAACCTCATACTCCCTCATCTGCTACAATTCATGATCAAATTCTCTCCACTTTTTCATTTTTACCTCTCCATCACACCATACTCCCTCTATTTTTTCATCTCCTCCATGACACCTGTTTATTTTTAATTTCACTCCTTTCTCCCTCCTCCTCTCCTCCTCTGCAGCATGCCCTATTGGAGAGCAATGGAGGAGGAGTGTGTCTGAAGAGGTCCCGCTGTGCGAGAGGAGCTGCCAGGACATTTACTCCTCTCCCACCAACTGCAGCGGCTCTGCAGAAGGCTGCGTGTGTCAGGAGGGGCTTTACCGAAACACGGAGGGCGTGTGTGTCATCCCTGCCCTCTGCCCCTGCAGTGACCAGGGCATCCTGCGGGAGGTACACTCCCTTGCTCTCTCTCTCTCATACTAACATGCAAACACACACGCACACGCAAACACACAAACACACACACACTGGCTTACAACCAAAGTAAATAGACATCTGCTGCCCAGTTAACTTGGCAGCTTGTACCCATTGTGCCTGCCTCATTGTGGCATTTGTCTGAACCTTACCATTAGCGTGTTGTTTACGTTCCATCCCATTCACTCCCATTGTGTTATTTACTCATAAAGAAGGGCCTATTAGAAGATGAGTGACATGCCCCGTGGGCCACATTACACAACAATGCCTCTCCAGCCCTCAGCCTCATCAATTATGCAGGAAGTACTGTAGAAAGTCAGCACTCGGACCGCAACTTGGCAAGCCTGCAAGGAATTATTTATGATGGAGGGGATAGTAGGATTATAAGAATTAATCACACACTGACAAGTGGTCAGACCCCCCAACCCCCCCACCCCCCTTTCCTACCTCAGGTTTTCTTTTTTGAAGCCATGAAAAACGAGCGAAAAAAGAAAATTAATGATCGTCTTTATGACTAAATAACAGGTGAAAAAATATTTTGCCAAGACAATATTTCAAAGTTTGCCAATTCCCTA